>JAMLFY010000023.1:557020-615455 GCA_030441495.1 Dalbergia oliveri
TGGTCTCTTCATCATTATCACCCTACACCTCCATAAGGACAACGGACAACCTACCTGAGGGGTGACGGGAGGGTAGGTCCTGCTGAGGGGTCCAACCATGACCCATAGAACAAGGTGGTGATCAGGGTGTATATTTTGGGAAGTCTCAGACGGATGATCCTCAGAATGAGTATATGGAAAGTCTTAACCTTAGCGTGCGAACGCTGAAGGCCAGATAGTTCAGAAAAGGGCAGTGGGGGAAACCGGTTACTAAAAACGGGGTGCGAAAGGACGATCCATAAAGACGTACAAATGAATACTACAATGACCCACAAAATGATAGGATTGAGTAATCGGTCATAGTGCATTTCCTACGTAGGGCATCAGTGAAGTCAGAAACGTGCCATCAACTTCTGAAGACGAGATGGAAAGAAAAGAAAAGGGAATGAGAAACTTATAAAGATCTCAGAATTAGGGCTTTCACCTCCTAATGCGTTGTGTCATCATCATCGTCCTTCAGGAACCTCGGATTCATTATGAAAATGTGAGCATGCATAAGATTCATTTATTAATTTCCAAATACCTTTATTGGAGGTCCAATGTCTTTTAGCATGAATCTTAATGTCATGGATGCATCATATTATGTCATGAATCATGTTAAATGCCATATGCCAATTATTATAAAGATATCACAATCAATGACATAATGAACATAAACTTTTCTAACATGATTTCTACTCAATATTCTTTTAGGTGACTTAAATTTCTTATTCACTTTTCCTTGGGGGTTGCCCTATATCTTCTTACTTCTTTGAGAGTTCTAGGTTATGAGCTCATACCTAACTAGTCGTCACTAGTTTACACTTATCTTCTGATAAGCTAAATTCCCGAAACTCCCAGAGTGCGGGTTAGGGGCATGGAACACCTTTCATAACCATTAATTCCTGGAGTCTAAAGGGTCCTTTTGGATCACCTTCTCATAACCTTTAATTCTGGAGTCTAGAGGATCATTTTCATGTGTCTTATGTCACCTTTATTTTAGCATGTTCATTAAAGTGCAAACCTGAGTATTATATCATTATAACTTATGAATTCACATTTCATACTCATAGAACACATCAACTATGCATCTCTAAAATCTCAATCACAATTGCAATTCAGCATAGCATGATTTGCATGGTATGCTATTATTAACATTTTATTGAAAGGTAAACATGCTCCTACCCAATAATAGGAATGATAGGGCTAAGCTAATGCAC
The DNA here is from genome assembly GCA_030441495.1 of Dalbergia oliveri. Taxonomy (NCBI): domain Eukaryota; kingdom Viridiplantae; phylum Streptophyta; class Magnoliopsida; order Fabales; family Fabaceae; genus Dalbergia; species Dalbergia oliveri. The sequence goes on from JAMLFY010000023.1 coordinate 558,259, forward strand.
ATGCTATGCTTTATCAAGATATACATAATGCACCAAAGGTCATCACAAACACAATTCTCATTTCCAACCTCAAGTTATTGGTAATTCTCGTTAACCTTTTAAACGGGTAGAAACTACAAATCGGTTTAATCTAACACTTGTAATTATTTTATGCAACAAAGAGATCAATAGTGGTTATTACAATAATTTTCACTAACTTTTAACTTTATAAATAGTACCAAACAACATTGAACAATATTACATCTTAAGTGTTCTTAAAATTGATTTTTGACCTTTTCTAATTATCGGTTTTTCTAAGATGCTAAAATTAATTATTACACTAATTATTAGCAATTCTTACACAATTAGACAATCCCAAAACAGAATTATACATAAACTAATAATCCAAATCAGTAGCCATAATTCACATCTCTAAAAGCTTTCAAAATTGCACTTACACATTTCTAGTTACTAATTTCTAAAATTCTGAGGCATTGAAAACACATGAAGCCTTAACATAAAGTAAACCTTAACTCTAGGCCTATTATCATTATAAGGCCAAAATTATATGTTAGAAGTATGTCCATGGTTAAAATTTTTTATTTAAGATAAAAGGAGCAAGTCTTGAACTTTAGAGATTTAGGTGATAACTAGAATCATAAACATGACATGCAATCTCATTTTTAATCTTGGTCATTATAAGGTGATAACTGTGGAATATAAATATGATATGCAAGGCTTGAAATATAAATATAATGTGCAAGTCCATTTCCTTATCTTTAAGATTTAAAGTGATGACTTGAAATTTAAACATGATATGCAAGACTTGGAAATTTAAACATGATGTGCAAGTCCATTTACTTATCTTTAAGAATTAAGTGATGACTTGAAATATAAATATGATTATGCAAGCTTGAAACTTAAACATGAATATGCAAGTCCATTTTCTTATCTTTAAGATTTAAGGTGATGACTAAAATATAAATATGATGCAAAGCTTGAAAATTAAACATGATATGCAAATCTAGGTGATGACTTGAAATATAAACATGATTATGCAAAGCTTAAAACATAAGCATGGATGCAAGTTCATTTCTATATCTTATTTAGCTCAAAGCTCAAGACCTTTAAAGAATAAAACTCTTTGACTCCAAATATTCTTAGTACAAAGAAAGTGAGCTTTAGAGTTCTTAATACCATGGTTCCAAGAACCTTATTTCTTAAACTCATCATCAAGCTCAAAAAGAATCAACTTAAAGGAAACTAACAATTTTTCTATAAATCTTTTGACAACAAAAACTAAACCTTGAGCTTTAGAGGTCCATTATATGATGGATTCACAACCACCACCATGGTTCCTCATCATCAAGCCATGGTCATTAACAAGCCAAAGGAACCGAATTTAGAGGAAAGAACAAGAGAAAGAATCATAGAATAAACTCCCTACCAAGTTGTTTCTTGTTTACAAGAGATTAAGCTTGATCTTTTATGAAGTAAGAAGAAGAAAATCTGATGCTAATGGTGATGATGAATTCGAGCAAGGCTAGTTAGAATGGAGAAGAATTTTTCTTGTGTTTTTGTTTGGAAATGGAAAGGTTATGTGTTTAGGAGTTGATTTATGGTTGGAATGTGTATGCTTGAGGTTTAGAGCTTGATTAGAGGTTGAGAATGGAGTTCTTGAATGTGAATGAGGAAGAAGAAGAAAGCTTGAAGTCTTGAAAGAATTAGAGAACTTTGAGCAACTTTGAGTAAGGAAACTATCAAGTAAGCAAGTGCTAAGGCTAAGAGTATTTGTGTGCACATTTTGGCAATGAAAAGACTTCCTATTTATAGGCTCATGGGGGCTGTTTGGCCATTGCAAACATGGCTAGAAATGGAGGGTTTATTCATTTTTTAATTAAAGAAAACTTTAGAAAAAGAAAGCTTATATGGTTGTAATAATTTTGTTCATGTATAATAGATGAAAATACTAAAATATGGTGCTAATGGGAGACATTGTGGCTGATCACTATGTGCCTGAAATGGATGGATTTTCTTTTGATTAAACATAACCATAAATAATGAAAAAGAAAGCTAAAGAAATGGTGATAAGGTTAGATATGTTTCTTTGTTGGAAAAACCATTAAAATATGATGATATGGAGACAAGGGCGCTGGTTTTCTGATTGCATTGTGATCAGATTCTCATTATTTGCAAGTGGTAAAACATGTATTAGATGTCTAATTACTTAGGTAAAAGATTAGGAAAATTGATAGATTAGTGAAAAATGGTAAAAGGTTAAATGTTTAGGACAATTCAAGACAAGGTAAAAAGAATAATCATACACTAGTAAATGAAGTTAATTTCAAATAGTTAAAATCAATTTGTAACATAAGTTCTAAACTTAGGATAAGAAAATATAATTGTACTAGATTTTACCTAAATCTTAACCTTAAGCTTAAAATAGTTAATTTTATGAGTTCTTGTGATTAAGGAAAGAATTTAATTTTACCTTAAGCAATCTTAGGCTCTAATTACCTCAAGTAAATATTTTTAACCTTATGTAATTAATTTTTAACTCAAGGTTAATGAATGAAATCAATTCAAAAGGATTAGAGCCTAATATCGCCATAATTACTTAAGTAAACTCATTAAGCATTAACTAGGGGTAAAAAGGTAATTTCACATAAAACTACCGGAATTACTTGAACTTTCCAAATATTACTTAGTACAACCATTTTAGGCTTTCAGGATAATAAGGATTCAAACATTGCTCAATCTTAGGTTAAATACTCTAGGGGTAAATTGGTAATTTCACGTCCGTAAAAACCAGGAGTTGAGTTTTTAACCTCAACATCAATATATCACAAATAATTCCTTTCAAACATAAATCTCCCCTTGAGGATAGCAGGATTGACTATTTTATTTCCTGGGCAAAGTGACCCTGGGGCATTTTTGTCATTTTGCACATGGAAATCAATTTGTGGTTTTTGCACCATTGTTATCTAAGACCGTATAATGTTACCTAATGTTAAAATTCCTAATTAAGGTTTGTAAACCTCAATCTCATGCAAAACCCTAAGAGCATTTGGTAATTTTGCACGACGATAAAAATCAACTTACACAAGAGGCACCTACACATGGATCCAAAACTACGATTCTTTGAAATACAACCAAGCACAAGTGACTCAAACCATTGGCTCTTTGATTCAACTTATTGAATCAAACCTTACAGCAACCAAAAGCTATAGCTATTAGCCAGGGGCAACCTTATTTCCAAAAAGTTTCTTCTAGTCATCTAGATTGAGGAATTGTATCCATTATAGGTATCATGAGTAAGATGTAAGCACTATCAAATCCTAAAGTGAACCATTTACCCAAATAAAGCTAATAATCTCCTAGATTCCATTGTCAACAGGGGGATTCAAACCCATGACCTCGCTTTGATACTACTTGTTCAGTGAAAACAAAAGCATACATACAAAATTCTCTAATACTTGAGGCAACAATGTTAAGAAGAAAACCAATATAAAGAACAAAATTTAACATGGTTCATGTAATGCCATGATTTTGGTTATGCAACTTATACCTTAATACCCTTAAGTTAATTAGGTGTGTATAAGGTGATGATTGCCTTAATCATCATTACTTAGCTTGATTTAAGTTAATTTTATGTGATTTTATATGAATACAGTTTTAGATAATTTGTGATGATAATTAGACTTGAGAAGGTTAATTTCAATAATTAAGTTTAATTAAGAAATTAATTATCTTAATTAATTAGTGAAGAGTAATTTATTATCCACGGTTGTTTTAGCATCTTAAAATTAAGAATAATTTCACCCTTAATTATGATTAATTAGTTTAAAGGTCAAAAAGTGTTGTGAGGATGTCATGAAAATGCATGTGCAATGTAAGTTGAAAATTTTAGATTATATTCTCTCTATCATTTGAATATTAACCTTAAGTTAAATTAGATGTATGAATAAAAGAGTATTTGTTTGAATTAGAAAGTGTGTATCAAATGATATTGTATTTATATCTTGTAAATTATTTAAATCCTTTTGTTATGAAAACCCTAAACTACCCCTAATTAACCACACTCCCTTGAACAAAAAGAAAACAAAACATTCCCATCGCCCTCTTTAAGGCACATGGCCAAGACAACATATAGGTGCACCTTTATTTTTTTGAATTTCACACCATATTTCTCCAAAACCCTCATTCTTCTCTTCCTCTCATTCTTCTCCTCCATCTCTTCCTTTTTCTTGAACCTAACCACTTGAATAAGAGCTACCTCCTTGGTCTGATTCCTAATGAAGAAATATGTTAAAATGAAGCATTTAGCTCAAATCTTTCAACTTCTTGCTATGATTTTGGTTTTGGGGAATGAAAAGGATTTTTGCATGAATTTTAGTCGCTTAGGGCCCCTGAAAACCCATTCCCATGTGGTTCATCACTTGAGGTAAGGGTTCTATGTGCGCTCTTTGTATGTTGTAGCCTTTTCGAACCTTAAAATTTGAGCCCAAGTACAAATTCAAATTTTGTTTAACATTCTTGAAACATGTTGTCATGGGGTTTATTATCATGATTGGTAACTCCTCCTCTTAAAAAGAAATTTTGAAAACCAAGTATACGATTGAAATTCGGCCATGTATTGAGCACCCTACTTATATAATGTTTTTGTGATGTTTCATGTGTGATTTGAAGAAAGTTAGACATTTGATTAGTATACATACGAATTCCCTTGTTTATGATGCATAAAAGCTTGAAAATATGACTTTAGATGTGTATTTGGAGGGTGTGAAGAAACTTAGACATTTGATCTAAGGGTTGCTTTTGTGTTTTTGATAGTCCACTCTTTTGAAACATAATTAAAATGATGTTTTTTTGTAATCCTAACACTAAATATAATTAAAAAGATGTTTTTGGTGATCTTAACACTTGAAACAATTAAAATGATGTGTTTTGGTAATCTTGATATTGAAACATAATTAAGGATTATCTTTTTGGAAAATATCCTGACACCTAAAACATAATTAAGATGATATATTTGGTAATCATTATGCCTGAAACATAATTTAGATGATATTTTCGTCATCCTAACACCTAAAACATAATTAAAATGGTGTTTTTGATAATCCTGACCCCTGTACCCAATTAAAATGATGTTCTAGATAATCTTGACACCTATTTCATAACTAAAATGATGTTTTGATAATTATGACACTTGTTATATAATTAAGAATGATGCTTGGTATTTATACACTTACAGGTATGTTTGTAAGTTTGGATTTTTGGAGGGAAGGGAAGGGAGAGGAGGACTATAGGTAAAACTATATTAATAAGTTCCATTAACTTCCTCCAAAATCCAAACTCACAAACATATCTTAAAGAAAATTATGTTTCTACACTTAATACACAGATAAAAAGGTATTTTGGTATTTTCAGGCATAGTAGATTTAGTTCTAAATAAAATAATATTTATGGCCAATGTATTATTTCCTGAAGAGCTGTTGATAGCATACATATTCAACCTATGCATAATTGGGAGGTCCTGGGTTTAGTTTATGTTTCAAAGCTTGATACATGTAAACTTTAGCTAGAATAATACTTGGATGAGTAGAATTAATTTATTAATTATGTCATGATGTGTAAAATAAAGAGAAATGAAAGATGGAATTGGTTAGGGTAAGACTATCTTAAATAAAATCAATTTGATATGATTAGGTGGATTATGTTAAAAATGAAATTTTATGTATGGTTATTGGTCAATGTAAATTTCGTCCTTGATGAGAATTTTAATTTTAACTCTCCTATTTTGGCTTTTGATTTGGTGGTATGAGCTTGGGAAATTGTCAACAATGATTTGAAGCACATTTATCCTAGTTCATTGCGAAGTAAGGGCTGGAACAATGGGATAAGTAAACTATAGATTTTATAGGGTTAAATGCATTTTGCCACCCTGATTCAGTCATGTGACTTTTGCACCTAACTTTTCTAAAACATATCGCGATACCTCGACTTTCCAAATAATGTAAAAAACCCCTAACTTGCAAATACTTCCAAAACCTTAGCTAAAACTGCATTTGTTGGGTTGCACAAAATAAAAAGCAGGGATTTACATTGACATAAGAATTCACAAATAATGTTAGATGCATACATTAGAAACATTTAGGGATTAACCGCACATAAATATACATTCGTTCAGTTGCCAAAATTATGGTAAGGGGTCTTTCACACTGTGGAAAGTTTAGGGTGTAGCAATGCATATTTTGAAAAGTAATAGTGTAAATTGTATATGAGCTAAAGTTTAGGTGGGTAAAATGCATTTACCCTATTTTGTAAATCTTGTGGCATGAACATTAAAAATGAATAATTATGAATATGAGGTTATGGTTTGTTTTGTTTTGGAACTTGAATTATTTATGATGTGAATATTATGTGACTTGTTGGTTAATTTTGATTTGGAATTAGACTTAAGAAATTATATAATGATTAAAATTGAAAGTGATTGAAATCTACTGAAAGAAACTACATGTGAATTATGCCTTTTATTGTAATGGTGAAATGCTATGTTGATATAAGTAGAAAGCAATTTTGGAATTCCATTTTCAAGCCGTTATACTCTAAATTTCACAAATTATAAACTAAAACATTATGAACATGAAGTGGATGATTATTGATGACTATGATTGTTAATGATTAAGAAAAATGATTGCATGATATGAACTTTATGGAATGGATATTATGTTACTTATGAAATGAGCATGAACATTTAATTAAATGTTTGGTGACAATTAAAGTATAATATTATATTTCGGTTCCTAGTCACATTTGGGAAGGGAAGGATTCGTTTACCTTGGTCCAGGGTATCTGACTTAAAGGGGAAGTGAATATGGTATACATTCTTCCTTTGTATTAAATAGGGTAAAATGCATTTCTGTGCCTTGAACTTGGTGGTGCCATTTTCAAAAAATGTTTTGCAACATCCTAAAGCTCGATGTGCAAAACACTCTTCAGCATAATTTTGGTGACTAGTGACATGGTATGTCAGCTCAGACCTTTAGTGTTTCTAATTTGTGCAACTCGACACATTGTTTGTGAATTCTGATATATTCACTTAAATGCCTTTGATATTTTATTATGTGCAAACTTGACACCTCCTATGACATAAAGTTTTACACTATTTTAATCTAGGTTGTTTTACACAATTTGGAGACATCAGGTATTTTGATTGCATATTTGAAATTCAGTGTGAACTACAGTGACCTAAAAGTTAAGGAATAAAATGCATTAACCCTATTAAATATTTAACATTCCTCACTCATGTTTCTCGAGTATTAGCACAATAATCGAAGCTATATATTTACATTTTCTAACTAATATAAAGTTGTAAAGCATGAAATAAAATAAAATAAACTTAGCATTGACGTTAAAATACAAATGTGGCCATCATATAGCCTATCAATATGTATATATATGTCAAGTGGAACATTAGTAGCTATAGTCTAACAAGTAAATAGATATGTAAATTATTTCTTGAAATCCATCTAAATTCCTTAAAAAGAAAAACCATTTGCCCTATTCAATAATAACATCTCGCTTCTTCCTGAAATACAGAATCAATAGAGGATCTAGAGTTAGACGAATTGATCATCATTAGTTCATCCTCCCCGACATCCTGGCGGTGCAGTGTACGCCTTTTTGCTCTGAGTAAAATGACCAAAATGCCCTTGAGGTTATTTTTACCCAAAATTCTAGGAAGCGACCCTAAGTCCTGGAATGGGTCAACTCAATGTTTGAAAGGAATTATAACTGTTATGTTTATATCTGAGGTGAAAATGTTTTTTAAATTTCGACTAAAATGACCAAAATACCCCCTGTTTTACGCGGTAAAGGTGCCGTTTCAGTTCGAAATTTTTCTCAGAAAGTTCAGAATGTTGTTTATGAGTGGTTTTTGATGTTTAGTAACAAGTAGGTCCAGATTTTAGTGCAAAATTACTATTTTGCCCCTAAAACATGTATAGTGGCCTAATGACGTAATTTAGCAAACCTAAGCAATATTAGGCTTAATCGAAGATTAATTTATTTCGATAATTAATCTAGAGTCAAAATAATTTATTAAGGTTAATTAGAACCTAAGATTGTTTGGTTAAACTCTAATTACATTCTTTATTCAAGATTCCTAGTCATGGAATCTTGAATATTGTTTTCTTTCTCCAATTCCTTAAATTAAGGAATTGTGGCCATACCTCATTTGACTAAGAAAATGGTTTTAAATTGTTAATCTAGCAAGAACACTCTCTTAATCAAGTCTTGACAACCTTAATTAGCCATTGCCTCACCTAAACACTTTCTTACAAACTCTTAATCAAAATCTTAATCAAAGAAACACCTAAACACATCACTAAACGACAATTACATGGACAATTTCTCTTCCCCCTTGGCTGCACATTGGTGGCCGACACTCCTCCCAATCTCCATCACATGTTGATTTTTCTTCACTCAAGAGCCATGCTTTGAACCATACTTGAAGCATACCTCACCATGCCTTGCCCATACTAAACCATACCAATCAGAGATATTGTCCTCCCTTTGGCCATGAAGACCGTCGCCATCCTCCCCAAATCAGCCTCATTGTGTCATTTTTCTATAAATACCAAGCCTTGAAGAACTTGGTTACACTTTAGATCATTTGCCAAGTTTAGCTTTCTTGCATTTTCTTTCATTTGCTCTCAATTTCTCTTCATCTTGCTCTTCTTTTTCCTCCCTCAAAGAAACCTTTCCACCACCACAAACAACCTAAACCACTCCCTCACCTCAAACCACCTCTCAAACACTTAAACTTTCCATTTCCAAGCTTACAACCTCAAGGAAATCATCCTCCTTGACTTCTCCCTTGGCCGAACACATCATCCTCCAAGAGAAGATTTTTGTCTTCTCATTTCTTTGAAGACTCAAGCTTTCTTTCATTTCTTTTAAGACTTCCTTAGGTAGGGGTTTTATTTCAAAGTTTTACTTGTTTTCTTCAAAAAAAGTTCTAGTTTCTCTTGATTCAAAACTCTTTTTCTTCTCCTTTTGTTTTTCGTCCTTGGAGCCTTTTTATGAGAAAAACTTTGGCTTGATGATGAGGTTTCAAGATAATGGCTTGTTGTTGTCATGTGAGAAACCTCTAAAGCTTGAAATCTTGGTCTTGGACCATACATAGTTTCGGTCTTCCTTTTCCTCCCTTGCTCAAGATTTGGTTTTATTTCCTCCTTCCTCATCATGGTTTCAGTTTCCCTTTTCCTTTATTTGAACAAAGTTTTTAAGTAGATCACTAAAAGTTTTGTTAAGAAAATTAAACCATCAAAATTCATTTGCAACCATTGCAATTTATTTCTAAAAACATTTCATATAAACATACTTAGTGATTTAGACACATGATTCACATATATCATATAATATTCAAACTCAAATAAATCATCATAAGCAAATAATTCATAATAATGTAAGTATGCATATGATAAATGCAATGACTTTCTTGATTTCTCTTAATTCATTTCATTTACTTTCCTTTACTTTGATATCTTTCTCAACTTCATGTGCTCTTAACATAAGTGGTCTTGCCCATTCAATGTAATAGATTGATTTTAGGATCTAACTCATTCTTATACATGATTATCAAGTTTACTTTCTTCAACTTTCACATAGTACTATTCATAGTCAAGATTACTTTCCCTGACCATGTCAAACAAGATCTCATAAGTGGCTATGTTTACTTTCCTTAATGATTTAATCTTTATAAATGACTAGGTTCACTCTCGCATTTAATTTTTATAAGTGGTCTGGTTCACTCACCCTAACAATTTAATGTTTTATTTATTCTAAAATACTTTGACAAGTCATGTTCATGCTCTATGCATATGCACAAGCATCATAATCATATATGCATAGCATCAATATATAACTAAATCACATAGTGTACAAGACACAAAATCCTTAGCATATCCATCATAATCATAATTCAACTCATATAGCACATGTCTATAATTTCATTCTTATAGAAAATTCTGTTTAATTAATCAAACATCACTAAAACAGGGTGAGATAATTCAAGATACTTCAACATGTCTATGTTAATCTGTAAAAAATTTGACTCAAAAGAAATTTCTAGCTATGTTAAACAAATTATACAAAATCAATGGATAAAATCTACTCAAATAATGAATCAGTAAGAATTTCTAATTTTATTACCATAACTAATGAACTTAATAAATTCTGTAAAATTCAAGTTAAACCTTAAGTTGTCTACAATAACCTGTAAAATTTTTAGAGTAAAATTTAATCATTTGTTAGGAGTAACAAAATGATAAATTCAGAGCTTCAAAATTGGCTGTCAAACGGCAACTAGAATAACCTCTATTTTTATTTTTCAAAAATAGTAACATACCTCAAATGGACTCAAGAAAAATTATGGAGTTACCTTAACATGTTACTTCACTATTAAAAAAAAAAAAAAAACATGCCTCATACTACTTGAGAAAAATCGTGAAACATTCCTGCTAGTGAAAAATTTGAGTCTTTTACAACTTAACTTAAAACTTATTTTGATAAAAATGGTTTTCTAACAACATCAAACTACTCCGTCCATGCAAAAAAATCAATATCAAACTACTCAACCATTTAATATTTTTCAGAAAGAATTTTGAAAAAGAAAAGGCTGCAAAAACCTTACTCTTGAACCTTTAAGGCTTCTTGCTTTAGATGATGCTCCCAAAATGATTTCTCTTAAAGCCCTTCCAAACAGCACCTAGTCCTTCTTCAACAGTAGTATATCATATTTCATGGTGGAGAATGGTGATGAATCAAAATACTAATCAGTTAGTTTTGAAGGTTATGAAGTGTAGATGAACTTTAGTAAATGTAGCTTGTGGTTTTAGAAGCTTTAAGTTAGGGTTTTGGGACCATGGAAGCTAGGGTTAGGGTTTAGAGTTTTATGATCATGGAGGGTTGTGTTTTCTTTGCAGCTGGCCAAAATTAGGAAGAAGATAAAAAGGTGGTGGTTGTTTTAATCTTATCTCAATTTAGGCTGTAGTATTCATCTAGTTTCAAGCTTTTATTTTTTTTCTTATGAAGAAATGACATGAATGACTAGGATTGATTTGTTGATCAAAGAATGGATCTTGGCCATCCACTTGGCTTAATATAAGCGGCTCACTTAAACTTGGTGAGCAAGTAGCTTTTTTGGTGTTAAAATCACATCCTGAAATTTTACCAATGGGTAAAACACCATACTTGGGAAATCAAAATATTATCCAAACTTAATCTCAGGCCTAATACTCTATTTACCCTTGGACCTATCTTACCTTGGCCTTGAGTAACTTCTAGTCCAGTTCAGGGTTACTATCATCTACGGGCCCAAAAGTTATATTTACCAACTCCAAAATATTTTTTCTATCATCTATTTGTCGTCCTCATTATCACTAAGTCTCTCAGAATACTCAAATTCTCATTAATAAAGCTTAATTAGTTTTGAATGACTTGGGCTCACAACTTAGGCAATTGGTGATGCAGAGTTTAGGTGCCACATCTATATCGCTAGGGAGGTTATGTGTAACACCCTAATAATTAACCCAATACACCTAGGTTGTATCTGATTAATTACTAGACTTTACTCTTTGCTTCAGTTCTTTAATCATACTTTGAAAATACTTAGTGAAATTACGAGCCATTTTTTTTTAAACATAATTGAAAACGTGAGCCGCGCATAATGTGAATGATAATCGAAATAAAGCAGAAAATGAATAGACATATCATGAAGAAACATATCATATTGGCTCCATCATATGACATCCATAATTACATATCACATAGATATTTTGCCTACCAACAAAATAAGACTAGGTGTAGGCAATCTAACAAAACATAAATAATATATGGATGGAAGGACATCCATTAATGGCACCTAGTAATAACACTCCAGGGATAGGGATAGATATCTGAAATATACGAGTGAAACTAAGGATCAAGTTCAGCTACCCGGTGAAAGCCTCAATGTGATTCACGAACGCTTCCTTATTTTTGAAGACGAGATGGAAAGAAAAATAGAGGGAGTGAGAAACTTATAAAAAGAATCTCAGGAGGGTACTCACCTCATGATGCATTGTGTCATCATCATCGTCCCCAGGAACCTCGGGGTTATTATGAAATAATGAGCATGCTAAGATTGATTTATTAAGTTTGAAAATATACTTTACCGAGGTCGTCGTTTTAATCATGCGTCTTATAATGCATCATAAACTTAGCATGTCATGTATATAATGAACTTTTCCTTTCATATATAATAACATAGTTATGCATAAAATCACATCATATTCCTCATCATCATTTCATAATACTATGCATAGCAGAACATCATATTTCTCATCATCATCTCATAAATACTATGCATAGTAGAACATCATATTCACATAATGCATTTACTTAGTTTCTTAGGTGACTTAAAGTTACTTTCATCATCATTTTCCTGGGCCACCCTATACTCCACCCTTTTGGGAGTAATCTAGGTTATGAGCTCATACCTTACTAGTCGTCACTAGCATATACTTATCCCTTTTGATAAGTTAAAATCCCGACTCTACCCTTTTGAGAGAACGGGCTAGGGGGCAAGAATCACCTTTTCACCATCTATAGTCTGATGGGTCTAAAGGATCATTTTCAGGATCACCTTTTCACCACCTATAGTTGATGGGTCCAAAGGATCATTTCCTCATAAATTTAAGTCACCATTAAGTCTTAGCATGTTATATCATAATCATCAAGATGCATGAACATTCTCATTGTTTGCAATAGCAACTATAACATGCAAGCCATGAAATCATTCAATAATATCAAATTCTCAATAGGCATTACTTCATCATATAAACTAACATTCCAAAGCATCAAAAGATGTCATCTAAAATTCTAGGTAAGCTCCTTAAATAACCGAACTCTAAAATTGGGTAACCTTAAACTAATTACTTATGCATCTAAGGGATTTATTACCATCAATTATAAGCCTTAAGAACATTATTAGACTATATGGGGTAGCATAGAAAGTAAGTTGTTCTTAAGGTTTTACGTATGCTAGAAGTTGCGTTTTTAACCCTTTCTCGTTACCGGCTTTCCCTATGATGCTAAAATTAATTACTAAACCAATTATGAATCATTGTCCCTTATCTAAACATAATAAAATCTGGTTCTTAAGGTCACTAAAGGCTCTGGACAGAATGCATAAATTTCATTCTCTAAAGTTCTAGAAATCTTGCTTTTACGTTTTCTAGGAAGCTAGTTTTATCTCTAACATGCATAGAATAAACCATAATTATCACAACTTCAAACATATTAAATCATCATCATTTATTGGTACTAATCTCATATTAGAAACCGAATCATGAACCTCATATAATTGTATAAAATCACATTTTAAGTGAACATAAAATATTAGTTTCCCGTAGAATCCTTGCAAAGCTTTAAAACTCTTTTAGAAACTAATTCTTTTTGAAAGAATCTTCATAATTAAAATTATCACTTAAGATAAAAGGAGCAAGTCTTGAGCTTAAGAGATTTATGTGATATCTTAGAATCATAAACATGCTATGCAACCTCATTTTAATCTTGTCATTATAAGGTGATAACTTGGAATTATAAACATGATATGCAAATCCATTTCTTTATCTTTAAGATTTAAGGTGATGACTTGAAAATTAAACATGATGCAAGAACTTGAAATATAAACATGATGCAAGAAACGGAGCGCGTAGTTGCACTGGACAAGTGGAGGGAGAAGAGAATCTTAGAAGGGAGCGCGGTAATCCGCATTGGACCGGTGAAGGGAGAAGAGAATTATTATTACATCTTTTTAAGCTCCAATCTCAAGACTTCTTAAAGAATCAATTCTTTAACTCCAATAATCTTATTTCTTTGCTTGTGATACTTGGGCAAGTCTTTGAGCTCTAGGATCTTTAGGTGATGACATAAAAATAAACATGTCATGCGTTGATTCTTTTAGCCATTATAAAATAAAGTGAGAGCATAAAATAAATATGAGATGCATCCTCTTTATTATCTTTGAAGATTAAGTGACAACTTGAAATATAAACATGAAATGCAAGCTTGGAAATTTAAACATGAGATATGCAAGTTCATTTATTCATTCTTGAGAATTTAGTGATGACATAAAAGTAAACATGGTTATGCAAGGCATAAACTTAAACATGGATGCAAGTTCATTTTATTTCTTTACTAGAGCTCTTCCAAGACTTTAGAGAAATATAAATTCAACCCAATATATATATCTTAGCAAGACAAAGTGAAAAATACATCTTTCAAGTTCTAAACTCAAGATCTTTATTTTTACATCATAAAAACATCATTCTTTAAAGTTTTGCATCAAGTGGAATTTTCAAGCTTTAAGGCCTAACTTGTGATGGATTTACAACCAACACTCAAGGTCCTCATCATCAAGCTATCATCATATTCCTTCTTAGGCCATTTGGCCGAAATCATTAAAGAAAATAAGGAAGAAAAAAATTGTAAAGCTAAAACTAGTGAAACCTTCAAGTTTTAGAGGTCTAACTTGTGAAGGCTTTGCAACCAACACTCAAGAACCTCATCATCAAACCATGGTCTCATCATAATCTAGGCCATCAGGAAAAATGTTTTTAAAAGAAAAGGAGAAAACAAACCGAAATTGAAAGCTAGAAGAAAGTCCATGAAATCATCATTTTTGAGCTAGAAACATAACTTGTCATAGCATAAAATGAACTTAAAACAACTCCCTACCTAATCTGATTTGAAGGAAAGGAAGAGAACTTGGTTTCTTGGAGTGAAATGAAAGAAAATATTCTTGAAAACTTGAAGAAAGAATTCAGCCAAGAGGAGGAGGAAATGAGAGCTTTTGGTGCTTCTAAGAACTAGAATTGTGTAAGTTATGATCAAAGGCTTCTAAAACTCTTCAAGCATGCCTATTTATAGAGATTTTGAAGCTCATAAATGGACAAATGAAGGAGGAAGGCTGATGGATTTTCATGGGGAACAAAGGGAGGAAAATCATTCGTGTTTAAGGCATGTTTTATGCCATGTTTTAGGGAATTTTTGGCATTTTGTTTTAGTGTATCTTTGGGCAATTATTCTGATGCATAATGGCATCAATAATTTCGTGCATTACAGCCCAAGGAGGAGAAATTTGTGTGTTCCATGTATTATTTAGGTGTAGGTAAGGTATTCATGCAATTTAGAGAATTTACGGTTAAGGGCTTAGGTGAATTAGTAAGCAATTTGAGTGTTTTAAAGCAATTTTAGGTTCTAATCAATTTAAATAAATAATTTTGACTCTAGATTAATAATTAGAATTTAATAAGCTTTAATTTGAGCCTAATATTGCTTAGGTTTCGTTAGACAATCAAAAATCTCAAAATTTGTAAAACTACAAAGACAAGGGCAAAACGGTCATTTTACTTAAAAATTGCCCGACCACCCGAGCTTAACCAATGGTTAATCATGGCTTAAAAACACCTTTTAACACATTTTAGTGAGGTTCGGGTCAGTGGCACGCAATCGGAGTTAAAACAACCGATGGCGTTTTGGTCATTTCGCGTCGAAGCTCAAAATTAGGATTCTTCTCCTCTATTAACACACATAACACAAACAATCCCTTATTAACATCAAAACATCCCCTTGAGGATGGGTGGGGCCCACGATCCTCATTTTCAGTAAAATAACCTCAGGGGCATTTTGGTCATTTTACACGTATAGAAAATTGGGGTTTGCAATACTTGCACGAATTGCTCCTAACTTCTCTTCTAACGTTATATTCCTTTATTAAGGATTGTTTGGTCTCAAATTTTATATAATATTTACCTACGGTAATTCGGTAATTCCTAATGACAGTAAAAATTACAGTAAAAATTGGGCGTTACATTATGCGGTTAGATTAGAAGCCACGTGAGAGGGTAGTTAAGCTAAAGATAAAATGTTTGAGTTACCTAAAGTGAAAGACAAAGAAAGAAAGAAAGAAAGTTATGTAATGATTATGTGAACTATATATGCTCATGTTTAAGTGTTATAATTATGAATGACCATGCATTCATTAAAGACATGTTGCATTCATGCATAAAGATCATACTAAGAAGAAAACCCAATTTGGAATGAATGTTTTCTAATGTTAAAAATGAACCTTTGATGTATGCTCATTCTTTCATAATAAATTGAACTGGGGGATGACAACGATGATTGTAACATAACTCCTGGCTTTATGGATTGCCGACTCCCCACAAACCAACACGGGTCTTCACGTGCTTTGTCCTCACTCACACGCTTCCTAGGAAAACTTCCAGGAGGTCACCCATCCAAAATTACCCCAAGTCAAGCACGCTTACTGTAAGTTCTTTCTGATGGGCTACCAAAAGAAAGATGCATCTTTGTGGCATAGGTAATACCAATCAATTCATATAAGCCCTCCTTAACTGTATAGTCCCATATTTATACAAACTCAGGATCCCTCTCATTCGGGTGTGTAATCGGTTCATTCATGTACCCCTGGGCTGGAGGCGGAGCCACTCCTGTCCGTGCCTTCTCGCACGTAACACTACCTCGTCCCGGGTGTTACATGCCCACCAGCTTCGCTGGTTCGTCCCGAACCACACTGTCCTGGAAAGGTGCAGGCTCTCAGACCATTTGTAACATCCCTTGCTGCTTTATGGATCCGACCCCCACAAACCAACACGGGTCTTTTTAGCGTGCTTGTCCTCACTCACACGCTTCCTAGGAAAACTCTCAGGAGGTCACCCATCCCAAAATTACCCCAAGTCAAGCACGCTCACTTGAGTTCTTCTGATGGGCTACGAAAAGAAAAATGCATCTTTGTGGCATAGGTAGTACCAATCAATTCATATAAGCCCTCCTTAACTGAATAGTCCCATACCTATACAGGTTTAGGATCCCTTCATTCGGGTGTGTAATCGGTTCATTCATGTACCCCTCCGCTTGGAGGCAGGAGCCGCTCCTTGTCCGTGCCTTCTCGCACGGTCACTCCCCTACCTCGTCCCGGGCGTTACATAATGTAACACCCGAAAAATTACTTAAAAATTAATTTGAACTTTATTAGTCGTAATTTCAAAAATCTAAGGTTGGGCACTGATGAGGACGGCCAACGACGTATAAAAAAAAGTTTTGTGAATAGTATTTTGCGGGCCCGTAGGCTAAGGGACAGCCGAAACCTGGAATTAGGAACAGAAGTGCCCAAATTAGGAAAATGTGGGAATAAGGTTAGAAATAGGTGGGAATGATAATTTTATACTTAAAATTAATTTTTCGGATAATATCGGTTAGATTGGGTACGCGTTACCGTTCGCGAATTTCGTGTGTGCGGTTTTTAATACCAAAAGATACTTTCATTACCACAAATGGATGATACCCACCTAATCAAGACATGTGGAAGGCCAAGATTTAATCTTGGAATCCAAGATCAAATCCTAGCCATCCATCATTGCCTTGTCACCTAAATGATCATTACTTTGTTAAATATCTTCATGTCATTTATTAAGCAAGCCTAGTCACAAATTCTTCTCCTCCAAGCCAAACAATTTCGTGGTCAGCAAGAGGAAGAAGAGAACAGCCACCATTTTTATTTCCTTGAGCTTGTTCTTGAGTTCCAAGCCCAAAAACTCCAAGCTAGAGTTGTTGGATCATCAAAAGTTCTTCACTAAACTTGTTCTACACCTCAAACTCCAAACATCTAACCGATTAAAATTTCAAAACCTCATCATATTCACCTCATCCATCATTGATCAGAGGAGGGTTTGAAGGTGTTTTGGGAGTCTTGGAGTGAAGGACTCTCATCTTGGAGCAAGCTAGACAAAGAGAGACTAGCCTTCAAGAGTAGGGTTTTCCTGCCTTCCTTGTGAAATTTTTCAATTCTGTTTTGGCTTGCCCTAATTCCGAAAATTTTGATGATATTGATGGTTAACATATTGATATTGATGTATGAATTTTTGTGTTGTGTTTGGATGGTTTTAAAATGGGTTTTCTCTAAAGTGAAATTGGAACTAGGTTGCTGGACTTATTTTGTTTCTGAATAAGAACTTTTCACGAATTTTCTGGAAATTTTGTGGGTGGTTTCATGAGCCATGAAAATTATATGTTATAGTTAACCTCTTAAACTAAACACACGAATTTTCTTAGGGGTAATTCTAAGGTTTGATACCTCAAAAAAAATTAGGAACCGAATTGTAACTGTTGCTGTCTAAATTGTTGAGACTGAAGTAACAAGATTGCCCGAATTTTTAATCATAGCAATTGATTGAGATAGCTCCTGAAATTTTTACACAAGACTAATAACATGTTAAAATAACTCTGTGAATTTTCTTGTACCATGATTCCATCGAATTATAGGGCTAAATATTTTGAGAACACAAGTCTGGAGTATAAATTTGTGGCTTCTGACCACCAGATTTGCCTATTTTATTGAAGTGGTTATATAACTCTGATTGCCCTGAAATTTTTACAGGTTGTTTTAGACACATTGAAGTGTCATGTGAAATTTTCCTTAAGGTTGGAATGGTTGTTTGGTATGGTAATAAATTGTTGTGCCTGGAACTTCAGATTCTCCAGGATAATGAGATGTGGGAATGGCTGAAATTCTATGATAGTATGTGCATATCTTACTGTGTATGTTTGAAACATATGAGGAAAACAGAAACAAGGCTTAGAAAGAATTGAGAGGGAAGGCAAAAAGAAGGACTTCCCTGAAAAGTTATGAGTCGATAGACGTGTCTGGCTAGGCATAGACCTATGAGTGATCAGGAAATGGAAAAAAATGAAAGTTGTGATCTCGAATAGGAATGAGCTCATGTCCTAGCAGTCTATAGTCCTCTATGAAATTGTGAAGTGTGAATGTATCTCTCTATGAGAATAAGCCTTTCCTATGTTGAGAAGGTTGAGAAAGATATGAGGAATGGAGTTTCTGATTGTACATATTATTACTCGATCGATTATGGTGATATTATCCTTAGTTCCCGGCCTACGGGTTTTCAAGATTTCTGTGTATGATTTTGTATGAATATTGTATATGCATGAATTGCTTATGCCTCCTGTGTGTAGTATATGGGGGAAACTACCCTATTGAGAATTTTATAATATTCTCACCCCTATGTGTTTGTTTTTGTCGCCTAGGTTAAGCCAGGGGATTGGGATGCTGCTATGCAAAGGAGTGTAGATTGCTGAGTATAGCAGTTTACTATTTTATTTCTGTACTTAGTGAAATGAGTATGTATATAAATGTATTAGAAGACGATATGTACTAAAGCTCATAGAGGAGCTTCCTTATGTATTTTTAGCTGTATGTTTAATAAACTTGATGTTTACTTGTAAGATGTTTTAATAGAATTACGCTTCATTATCTCGTACGTAAATAGAGCTTGTTATAGATAATTAAGAGAGGTCCGCTAATTAACAAGTAACATCTCTAGAGTATGATATCATAGCTTAAGAATGGGGTTGTACTTGGGAGGATGTTACATTATGGTATCAGAGCAAGTTCATCCTAATAGGACCTTGAGGAATGGACTGGCTATGCTTCCTTAGTAAATGTCATGCATTATAATGTTATATATGTGTATGACTGGTTTGAAATGTTGTGGATTGCTGCCACACTTAGCTTGGTATTGAGCCTGATCAACTCAATAATTCTTGTTTGGTGTGATAGAGATCGATGACTTCAATCGGCAATTAGGAGGGAGCGGGAATAACGAAAAATGATGGACACCTTTTGTGAAATGGCAACAGCTATGAGAGAACAAGCTAAGTCGCCGCAGGATGATGGAAAGGTTGGATCGACATGCCGAAGGAAATCCAGTTGGGAATCCTGGAGAAGTAGAAGAGGACGTGGAATACCAAAAGTTCAGAGAGTTCAAAGAAAACCCCCGCCTTTTTGAGGAGCCTTCAACCCAAGTAAAGAAGAATGGATTAAGGCCATGGAGAAAATTTTCTCGTTCTTCCTTGCACCGAGATTAGAAAGTGGCTTTTGCTAATTACATGCTGAGGGATGGAGGTTTGGTGGGTTGGCACTAAGGGGTTGTTCAAAGCTTCTCGAGACTGAAGTCACCTGGGATATCTTTAAGGAAGCTTTCTATCACAAGTACTTCCCTGCTTCTGCGAAATGCAAAGGAGTTGGAGTTCATGGCACTTAAGCAAGGGCCCATGAATGTAGCAGAGTCACGGCAAAGTTCGAGGAGCTCTGCAAGTTTTCCACTATTCTGAGCGCAATCCTCACGAAGCTTGGAAATGCATGAAGTATGAAGGAGGGTTACGGAAGATATTGAAGTTGCAGTGGGTCTCTTAGAAATTCGGGATTATGCAACCCTAGTGAACAAGTGTCGACGTGCAGGACTCCAACAAGAAGCTAGTAATGGCCAGAGTCTAAGGACACTTCTAACAAAAGGTTGGCACTTGAGGACCAAAGCTTTGAGGAGGCTTCGCCCCAAAGAAGCAATTTTGAGCCATCCCATATGAAGACAAACAGCTACCAAGGTCAACTGTGTGGCAAGATTGCCCAAAATGTGGGAAGAATCATGGAACAGACCTTACTTGGCTGGACAATACTTATGCTACCGTTGTGGGAAGCGGGGCATAAGATCTGGGAGTGTCCGGAAGAATTGAGAGGGAAGGCAAAAAGAAGGACTTCCCTAGAAAAGTTATGAGTTGATAGACGTGTCGGCTAGGCATAGCCTGTGAGTGATCCTAAATGGAAAAAATGAAGTTCGTGATCTGGAATAGGAATGAGCTCATGTCCTAGGTCTATAGTCCTCTATGAAATTGTGAAGTGTGAATGTATCTCTCTATGAGATAAGTCTTCCTTATGTTGAGAAAGTTGAGAAGATATGAGGAATGGAGTTTGATTGTACATATTATTACTCGATCGATTATGGTGATATTATCCTTAGTTCCCCTACGGGTTTTCAAGATTTCTGTATGATTTTGTATGAATATTGTATATGCATGAATTGCTTATGCCTACTGTGTGTAGTATATGGGGGAACTACCCTCCTGGAATTTTATAATATTCTCACCCCTATGTGTTTGTTTCCGTGTCGCCTCCAGGTTAAGTGGGATGGGATCCTGCTATGCAAAGGAGTGTAGGATTGCTGTATATAGTTACTATTTTATTCTGTTATACTTAGTGAAATGAGTATGTATATAAATGTATTAGAAGAGGATATGTACTAAAGCTCATAGAGGAGCTTCCTTATGTATTTTTAGCTGTATGTTTAATAAACTTGATGTTTACTTGTAAGATGTTTTAATAGAATTACGCTTAGTTATCTACGTAAATCGAGCTTGTTATAGATAATTAAGAGAGGTCGGCTAATTAACAAGTAACATCTCTCAGTATGATATCATAGCTTAAGAATGAGGTTGTACTTGGGAGGATGTTACAATGATGCCTTTTGAGAGTAGAAACCCTACTGAGAAATTTATGATTTTTCACCCTTTTTTGTGTCGTCTTTAGAGGAGGCCCAGGAAGAGATTGTGCAATTGGAGGACTTAGATGACACTTCAAGTTGGCTCTGACTTCCATTCTCTTTTGCTTCTAGTTATGTTTAGTTTCTAAGTTTTTGATTAAGATTATCTTTATTTGTATGCATTTAATTAGTGGCTAGGAGGATTGACCGGTTTACTATGTTTATATAAATGTCCTATTTAAATATCTTATGTGGAGATCATTTTGTATATTAATGACATGCATGATGATTATGTGTTTTGTCTAGGACATGTTGAGTGGATTTAAATCATGTAAACTAGTATGAATGTTTATTTACATTTCCATATTTTATTATGATTCTTGATTAATTGGTGTAAGTAGTCATTGTGCTTGAAGCACAGGGCTATGTTTAATTCAAACATTTTTAAAAAGAAAAATTACGAGTATTTGTCATATATCATATTTTAAAAGCAAAGTTTATGAGACCAAAATGTAAAAACCAGCGATTAATATTAATATCACTTCAGCATAAGAGTTAGAAATTATAGTGTTACAATTCAACCTTAACCTTATCCTGATGACTTATGAAGAGTTTCAAAATCTTATACTATTCATAACTTTTGAATAGGTGAATTTACAAGTTATCTTTAGAAATATTTCATTACATGGATTGCTCCTAAATACTACCCATGTGGATCACTCTCATTGGTGGAGGGTGTCTAACCCAAACAACCAAAAGCCTATTTATAGGTCAACACTTTTGTGAGCCTTTCACTTCTTCTCAACATGAGACCTTAGTTTAAATCCCAACGATGATTCATAATAAATTAGGAATCAAGTATAATTAATCAGCTATATTTATTTTCACTAATAACTTAATCTTAATTTCAAATTAAAAGATTTAAAAATGATCAAATCTTAAAAAATATCATATCATATCATATTGTCTAAAAGGATTATTTAACAAAAAAGTATGAATATTATTTATATTTATTACAATTGATGTGTTATCTATGCAAATATCTTGAAAAAGAAAAAATTTGGTTAAATTTTTCCATATCAAATATTTGATATCAACTATTATTTTTTAAAATCAAATACCTAATTTAGAAGGAAATACCTAATTTGGAAATAAGAACTTTTCATTAACAACCAATAATTGGCTAAACTCACTAGTTACAAAAAAGAGGAAAAATAACTTTCTGAAAACAAAATAAACAAAAAAAAAATTCTTTCTACCACACCAAAACAATAAACTAAAAATTCAAAAAAAAAAAATGAACAAAGAACCTCAAAATCAAACAAGCAACAAATCAAATCATGTTTATCGCAACTTGAAAAGTTATCATGTTATCAAAAAGCACAATAAAAGTGGATAAGTATCCCCTTACTTCAATGAGTTCAATTTGCAAAATACCATCTATGTTAAGCAATGATCACTTGAAATGGGAAGGAAAAAGGACAAAAGTAAGACACAAAAAAAAGCTTCAAAATCAAAATGAGCCTTGAATATAGAAACAATAATCAATTCTATGAAATAGAAATTAAAATATTATATCCCCTTTCTTCATTGACTTCTATTTGCAGTTCCATCCATCATAAACAACTATCACTTGAAATGGAAAGGAAAAAGATGAAAGGTAAGACTTTGAATAATTGAAAGAAGAAGTAACGGGTATGAATAAATTATGTCAAAAGATCTAGGACAAATGAATCAACATAAAAAATAATCATAAATTAATACTGGTTTCCAAGACTAACAAAAGGAGTGACTGATAGAGTACATTGTATCACTTATTTTAACAATTCACTTACATGTATAGGCTACTTTATGAAAGCTTTCATGGGTGAAAATGAATATTGTTTGATTGACAGTCGTAATTATTTGATTGAAAATTATCACTAAATCAATGGCATGCTATAATGCTGCACTCATTGGCTTTTCATCGGCGAAAAATCAAATGCATTGTTTAATGACACGTTAGCATTTTTCAAACCTCCATAACCCAATTTTAGAATTATACTAGTTTGCATGGAGTATAACTAATTTCTAGAAAACCTTATTATAATTATTATAATCATTTAATGAAAAGTAATGAATGATGAATATAAAGATATCCAACGTTTCCAACTACTGTTAATGGAGGATATGGTGACTATTGAGATATCCAATGTCAAAATTTTAATCTCAACGGAGAGTATGATATGTTAATGGGTAACTGGGATTTAATTTATACTTATATTCTATTTTTTATTAGAAAAGGATATTCTACTTATGTCTAATGTCAGTAATTGATTACTAGAAGAGACTAATTCTTTTATTCCCAACAATGTAAAAAGAAGGCGATTGGTCATAATATGCATAAAGTGAGATGCTCAATCCAAACCCGTTTTTCTTTTGTGCATAAAATTTTATCACTCAAACCATTGAATTTCAAGTTTCTATCAAGTAGATCAAGTGTATAAAGTATTATACAATTTTAAAATAATTTAATAGTTTATTATTTTATTTTATTTTGATGGATAGTATGTTTTTTAAAGTACAAGTAAAAATGAGTCATTAGATTACATCTATTGTTGTCTAATTTTTCTAAAATTTGGTATGCTTGATTATCAACATAATATAATATAAATCTATGGTTAGATTGAATAAATTCAATGCGCATGAAGAGTTATTCAATGAAGTGTACAAAATTTACCTTTTGAGTAAATGAATCCCCGCTTATATATATATATATAAGTTTAATTTTTATACACTAACAATGTAATTTTTTTTATACTGTCATTTAATCATATATTGCCATATCAATAAAGATGGTGAAATCTCATATTTACTACTTGAAAAGTTATACAAATATGATGATTTGATTGGTTGATAGTTAAACCTTCAATGCATAAGAATTAATATATATATATATATATATATATATATGATTGCTAAAATAACAAATAATATTAAAGCAAAGAAAGCACTAAAATTAATATAGTTCAGAAGATGAAATAAATTAATTTTATTGATGTGCGTCAAATAAAAGAATCTAATTTTTTGGAATCAATAAATATTTCATATCACAATAAATTTTTAATTAATTAAGGTGAGTAGTAAACATTATTCCCAATATTTCATTATGTATGTCTGTTTAGGGTTTATTTATGTTCTATTTTACCTGTGCGTTTCAAAAATTAAGATGGTATTGATATTCTTACCTTAACTACTTTTATTAATTGATTAAATGGAGTAAGAAAGAGAATATCAATGAAATTAGTAAAACTAACTTGCTTAAGATATGAGAAATTTTTAAATTCTCTAAATTAATACATACAGCAAAATAGAGGAGCTACTTTTTATCCATTGAATTGTGTCTTGAAGGTAAAAAAGTATAAGTAATTGCTGTGAGCAATTAAAACCAGAGGGCAACATTGTTTTAGTTTCGTAGTGAGTTTGGCTACTTGGTTTTGGCATTGATGATGTTGCTTGCCAACTTGTCTTTCGCGAACTAACTGGTGGTTTCATCGGTCAAATATCGTTCAAATATGATCGGCTTAACAGAGTATTGATTGACTTTAATTTCCTATCGGTGGTCTATTCTTCTTCCAATTATTTGACATGTACGAGACAGCGAGGACTCCTTGTGATATTCGTAATTTGCGGCTTATATTTTTTTTCTATAATAATTTTCATATACTAATAATTTAAAATAATTTTATACCATTATTCAATAAAAATCTATAGAAATATCAATATGATTATCTATCATGAAATAGTATTTTTTTATTTCTATTAAATAATAATGTAATTTTTTATACTATTTTTCTGGTACAATGGTAGTAGGATTTTAACCTATAACATCACGGAGACTCTATTTCTTTTCCTGTTTAGTGGTTCAAAAGGAAGGGTCAGCTATTGGGTTTTAGATCTTCGATTTAATGATGATCTTTGTAGGGTCCGTCTAACATGGCCCAGGACCATAATGGTCCGTGAAATACAGGCAGTAATGAGTGTATTCCAAGGAATTATATAAATGCCCCAAAATGAAAAGACTCAAAATTATAAAATTATATATTGATCCCTTCTTTAGTTTCTCACTTAGTGTCATTATTACCTGTTAGTGGTTTAAATAAATCACAAATGAATAGTAACAATTTCTAATACCAATGCGGTGAGGTTTTATTTATAAATTGTTGCTAGATATTTATATAAGATTAAAAGTATTTATAATGATGATAAGAAAAATTTTGTAAGATACAAGCTAAAGCGCTCTATAGTGTTTAGAATGTTAACAAAAAATAAATATTGTGCCCTGGTTCTAATAATACTTAGTAATTATCATATTAGATGTTATCTATATTACAAATAAGCATAGTACCAAGTAAATGTGTAACTGAATATTAATTTTTAAGGTTTGATAAAATATATTTCTTATTCAATGTAAAATATGATTTTTCATAAAATGGTAAATATTATAATTTTTATTAAATCAATAATTATGATATTATGACAAGTATGACACGTATAAATATTTGCAGTAGCTTCAAAGAAGGAACCGGTTCTATAGATACAATTTCCATAAATTTCGATAGATCTTTGGTGCATATGAAGAAATTGCGAAGCTTTGTAACCATTATCTATACTTACCATATAAAATTAAGTTGCACATAAACTAAATAAATATGAAATGTCTAAAAGCTCTAAACACGTATATTTCTGACAAGCTTATTGTCAAGCATTAATTGTAACATCCCCTTTTTTTATAAAATAATTTTATTGATGGTAATATTTAATTTTTGTATCTAACTTAAATATTTTATTTGTCTTACTTAATAATTTTGCATCAATATCTATTATAAATATTAGACCACAAATTTAAAATATAGATATTAACTATTTAAAATAAGACCACAAGTTGACAAAAATAATCTCAAAATATATTGTACATAGCCAAGAATAAAATTTATTAAGATAGGTAATAAATGTTATGTTAAGTGTTAATAAAATAGAAATTGTTATTTAATAATTTGAAATATTGTATTTATGTAAATATTTACTAATTAAAAGTTAATGTATATTAAATTGTATTATTTATTTTAGTATTTTATAAGTATTTATTATTTGAATAATATATATAAAATACTATTTTATAAGTTTTAATATTTTAAAAATTTAATCATAATTATTTAAATTTGAGTTATTCATCATTACTTTTATATATTACGTATGTCAATTATTTATTTATATATCTTATGAGCTAATAATTAATAATTTATATTATATATTAGTTGTTGTTTATTTAAAATATTTTTTTGTTATTAAATATTTATTATTTTATTTTTATTATATATAAGTAAACAGATGTTGTATAATATATGTATTTATTTTCTTATAAAATGATTTGATTGAAAATTATTTTAAATTTTATAATTTTATTTTATTATTATTTATTTAAAAATTATTTAATTTTAATAAAAATAATATTTTTTGTTTTCAAGTTTTCATTACCATCTAATCTTAATTTTTTGTTCATGAGTGTGCACTATAAAAATCTATACTTGTAAAAGGTTAGATCACTAAACAATGAGGCTTTGACAAATATCACACTTTGAATTGTTCTTTTTTAGAAAGATGGTTATATAATGGACCTAAATGATTTAATTTAGAAAGAAATGTTAGCATACATTGTTTAGAAATAATTATTTATTTGGTTAATAAAAATTTTCAGAAAAAAACCCCAACTATCTACTTCAATTATGTAGCAAAAATTCATACTCATTTGAAGGAAACTTTAACATATGCTATTTGGCAAAGTAATTTAGGGCCCACAATTTTCATAACTCTATTTATTAATGATTTTTGAAAAAATTATCTCCATATTTCTTGATCACTAGCATGACATGAATATTCTACATTAAATAGCAAAACTTGTTCAAGAGGATTGGAAAATAGGCTTTGTTCAAAAAATAGAGCTAGGGATTTTAGAAAACTTTACATAAAAAAAATTTTACTTTAATTTTTTTTGTTAAATATTCATTTAAAATTAATTTTTTTTGTAATAATGAGACAATAATGTTATAATTTCAAATGTGTCTCACTCTTCTATATTGACTGGTGTTGCCCAAGAGAGGTTGTAGTAAATGGTACAACAAGAAAATCTTGAGTTACCTATTGTAAACTTGTCAATTGTACAATCAAATATACCACTCAATTTTTTATGTAGATAAAATATATGAAATATTATGAAAATTTACTTTACTCACGATTAACAAATCTTTGGAGGTTAAAGTTAAAGCTTCCAATCCCATATGTCTTACTCAACCTATTAAAAGTCTCCCATAGTCTCTTGATTTTTTTTTTATGCCAATTCCTACCATTATACTATGTAGCCCTTTTTTGGGATCAATACCAACAAATAAAAATGGCACTAGTGCTAAAATAACTACAATTCCTCTTGAATTGGACTGCCACTACCTGCAATTTGGAATGGTATGTTGGTAATTCATTTGAAAGCTTGTAATTTTGTGTAACACTTAGTAATTATGTAGATCTTTTCCAATTTTTTCCCAATCCCATAAGTCTTATTTAACTTAAATAAATTGTTCTATATCTTGTAGCCCATTTTTGAGACCAATATTAACAAATAAAAATCAAACTCGTGTAAAAATGATTAGAATTCCCATTGAATTGGATTGTCTATCGCTGATAAATTGGCATAATATACTAATAATTCATTAAGAAGGTGCTGGTAATTTTATGAAAAAGCTAGTAATCATCCAAGTCTCTTCAAAAACATGTTTTTCCAATCCCATAAGTCATACTAAACTTAATTAAAGTCTTTCATAGCTAGTAGCCTCTTTTCTAGACCAATACCAACAAATAAAAATGACACTAGTTCTAAAATTATTAGAATTCCCTATGAATTGGACTATTAGATGCTGATGATATCACATAATTCGCTGGTAATTGTGTTTGAAAGTGCTTGTTATTATTGGAAAATGCTAGTAATATTTTAATCTCAAATTAGTGAACTCATTTATCAAATTAACTAACTATCATTCTTTTCTAAATTCAAGTGTCACTTTTACCTTTCTATATTTTCACTTCGACCCTCCCCATCATACTCACAACTCCTCTCCCATCTTAGAAGCCTCCATCTTTGTAATATTTTCTCGGTAGAGATATTTTCATAACTTGTCAATAGAACTGAGTTGAAAACAGTTTCTTTTACGTCACTGTAGACGCTTTGAATGCGTTGGTGAAAGTAAATGCAATTTTTTATTTTTTTTAACATGTATCCAGAAAGATGCCTCTAGTTAAACAAATTCTCGAGTTTCGATCACTGCCAGAAGCATGCGATTGCAATT
Source organism: Dalbergia oliveri (assembly GCA_030441495.1). Classification (NCBI taxonomy): domain Eukaryota; kingdom Viridiplantae; phylum Streptophyta; class Magnoliopsida; order Fabales; family Fabaceae; genus Dalbergia; species Dalbergia oliveri. The sequence goes on from JAMLFY010000023.1 coordinate 587,078, forward strand.
ATGCCAGTTGTCGATGGGTTTTCTTGCAGTCGATGATACTGATGGGTTTTGTGACGGGCAATGTGATTTATGGCCAAAAAATACGAAAAAATATAATTTATTCGATAGCGTGTCGCTGAACCCATCGACAATATGTGGCATCAACTCTTACCACTTGGTGCGCACTTATTCTTGACGGGTAAGGTATAATTAATTACTTACAGCTGGTAACCCCATCGGGAATATGTGACGCCAATTCTAGACCGGTGGTATATAGTAAGTAAGTTTCTATTTAATGTCCCATTTATTTTTTCCATTATATTTGTTACCATCAAATAAAAGTGAGCCAAGGACTTGGACTTAATTGGGTCTTTAAGTGATGATTATGACGTTGGGAAATAGCTGTTAAGATCCATTATGAGAGTGAGCCGTGTAAAGGGAAACGGTTGTTTAAGTGAATCGTGCCCTGAGTCGATCATTTGTCTTAGTTCAAATGTAAGCGGGAATGGTTACACTAGTTGCAGGAAGTCGTGAAGAAGGGAAGTTATTCCCACGAGAGTTGGACACAGCCTAATAACCGTACACGCTCCAGGGTTATTGGGGGTTCATGAGTCGTGCTGGTATTGATATAAAAAATGAAAGAAGAAAGGAAAAAAAGAGACGAGATCACATAGACACAAATTTCAATACTTTGTCTTAGCTTACGTTTTTCTTTTCCTTTTAGGTGTAGTTTAGAAGTAGATTATCAACTTTGTAATTCCGTTTCCATGTTCTTCAGGATTGTTGTTGATGTTGTACCTTTATCATCAATAATCAATCATACTTCCATTCTCAATCCTTAGTCCAAAGCTTATTGTTAATAGTATTTGGAGAACCCACAACCAAGGGCAGATTCCTCCTGGTGTAATTGCCTATACTTTGGGATCAATTGTAAATTTTATTTCTTAGCTTTATTTATCCATTTACCTTAGCCAAACTAAAATTTACCACAACATATTTTTGGTACACCCAGTGGGACCAAAATGATTGATATTGCGAAGTTCTAATCTCCAGGTTTGTATTATCTGCGCAAGGAGTTGCGCTTTAAGAAAATGAGTACTCCTGGTGCAATGTCAACGAATGCTAAACATGGAAATCGAAGGAGAAGGCACGTAGGATTTTGGAACGAAGAGGCTCAGTTTGCCGAAGAATGCTATTGCTTCTGTTTCTCGAAAGAATAGGAATCCACATTCATGTCTGCAGGTAAAAACAATGAGGATAAACAGCCCATGACTATGTCCGCATCGTTTATTAGACAGCACATGGAACTTAGGTTGAATGATGTGATGCTTAATGTGTCAAAGCAACTTCCTGAGATTGTGAGACCGATGGTGATGAATGTTTTACAAGGAAATGAAATTATTCCTAACATGGGGATGATGCTATATGATGCTCCAGGAGCTTTCCCTTTACAATCATATACGAACCCTGGGGGCAAGTCAATTTGGTTAGGAGGCCTATGAATGTAAAGGCGTTAGGCTTACCACCATTAGGCAATGACAACCACGGCATACATGCTGAATCAGTTGTGGAACATGCCACCCAGAGAGAAAATGTGTCAAGTGGATGTAATGCAGAGGCACAATGGGCCATGGTTCCATATCCAATGGTACCCCAAGGAGGGTCCTTCTATGGGTCCTTTGAATTATGTTACTGGCCCTAATCAAGGGTTAAACTATACTATCCCGCATATGACCAGCCGTGGAATGCATAGTTACCAGTTCCTAATATGCATGATCAAGGAGGATTGAGGCCAAGGCAACCAGCTTTGAATTTGAATAACCCATTTGCTGATCAAAGAAGGGTTGGCCCTCAATTGCTAGATCCAAATGTGATTGCAGAGGCCATGAGAAGATATTTTAGGGTACTGAAGCCGTTGGAAAGATTTATCTATAGGAGGCCTTACCCGAAGTGGGTGGATAAGGTACCTTTTCCGTGTGGCTTTAGAGTACTTGACTTTGTTACATTCTAGGAGAGGATGGGAGATCATTGATGGAACACGTGAGTAGATTCTTGGCTCAATGTAGAAGCTGGACAAAATGAAGCTCTACGCCTTCAATTATTTCCATTGTCCTTAACTGGAAGCTTTCATGGTACTCATCTCTGTTACTAAATTCAATTCATAATTGGATGGACATGGAGAGTGTATTTCGTGATCGTTTCTATAAGCCCTTGCAGAGGCGTCAATTGTAACACTTTCACACCATAAGGCTATGCTTAAGCCATAACCTTATAATGAGCAGTTGTTATTTATTATCTCTACTTGACCTTTGATGGAGTATATACATATTACATATGAGCCGCTTTTCTAGACAAACATAAAATGCTTTCTTTTGAATCGTTAAATTTGAACATAAATAATATATTAAAAATACATAAATGTATTATCCGACAACAAAGCAACAACATAGATAACTCTGCAAAACCCTTACCCTGGTTACGCAGAACCCTCTAGTCTAGGTAGAGTACTACTCAACATTCACTAAAAAGAAAATAAGAAGGCTGACTAAATTCTCTATCATCGATTCATAGAACTCTAGACCGTGATGCTAGTACCAGTTGAGAATTTCCACAAAATAATCACCATCATAGCAATCTATGTAAAAATATAATAACAGGGAATGAGAATCAAAGATTCCCATAGGAAAAATGCTAGTCTACTACACAGTAATATCTGACAAGATATTAAAATAATTAAAGTATCTTCAATTTCTTTTGAAATATCTAGCTTGCTTATTCACTTTTTGGGTTAACATAGTATTATGAGTACACTTATGCTTGAGAATAAAAAGATCATAGGATTCACAAGATAGTTGCTCAGATTTGGTTGTGTACATAATAATTAGTTTGTTTGTTTCATTACTTCTTTGATATAATCTTATTATGAACTTTAAGCTTGAGAATAGAACTCATAGGATTCCTATATACTTCTTATCTGATGCATTTTTGGTGATGTAACACCTCATGTTACATCCTTATATAGTTCACTTGTTGTAGTACCTCATACTACAACCTGATATAGATCACACGTGAATCCATGAGTTTATAATCAAGCAATTGATATGTAGTTAGTATCATTATTTTCTTCTGATTTAATTTGGTTAGACAATTTTAAACTTAATGGTAGAACTCATAGGACTCTTCTAATATACTTCTTCGTGGATCATACTATCAATGATGTAATGCCATCACATTACAACCTAATATAGTTCACTAGATGGAGTACGTCTATACATCTATCTGAATAGCCTCGCTATTCTTTCTAGTACATCCCTTTTCTCATAACGATGTAACGTCATCACGATTGTAACCTGATATAGTTCCAAGGGCATAGCATATCTACTACTACCCGTGAATCCATGAGCTTACCATTAAGCAATTAATATTACATAAGGCGTATTTCTTTAGTTTTCTTTCTTCGTATGAAACTCTATCATTTAGTTAGGAAATCTCTTAATTATAAAGTAAATATCTTCTTAATAGTTCTATATCTTATACTTTTACTTTGAGATTTTCTTGAAATCTCCTTAACTCTTATGAGATTTTCTTTGTTAAGTCTCTTGAATTACTATGAGACTTGTCTCTTGAAAATCTCCTGAATTTCTTATGAGATATTCTCTTTAAATCTTCTAATTCTTATGAGATTTTCTACAAAATCTAGTAAACTTTTATGAGATTTTTCTTAAGAAAACATTTCAACATTTATGAGATTTTCCATAAAATCTACTAAACTGTTATGAGAATTTTCTATAAAATCTATTAGACTTTATGACATTTCCTGAAAGCCTATTAAACTTGATGAGATATTTCTATAAAATCTGTTGGTTGTACAAGATTTTTCTGAAAATCTACTAATCTTTTATGAGATTTCATTACTGGAGAAACTTATAAGACTTCTTACCTTATAATTCTTAAAACTTTTAGGAAATTAAACCAAGTGTCTTACATAAATTTCAAAGCTCTTATTTCATAGATCAAAATCTCATCATTTTTCATGAAACTTTATCATCATACTTCAAAATACCAATCTTGCAGATTTTTACAAAACTATTTCTAATTATGTTCTTTTAAAATTTTCAGATATATCTATTCTCTTTAAGGAACCAAAATCTCTTCATTTACATAGTTAAATCTCTTACATCAATTAATCAATTCATGAGACTTTCATTCCTAACATCTTTTACATCTATCAAGCTCAAACATATACATCTTAAAATAAATTTCAGATTTCACAAATAATTTCTAGCATATATCAAGAATTTATTTAGCAAAAATAGCCAAACAATCACAAGCAATAGACTAGAATCTTTCCTACCTTTCTCCAAGCATTTTGCTAAGCTTTTCTCTAGCTTTTTCTTCTCTAATTCAAGCCTCAAACCCACTTTTCCAGCACCTTTTTATGCTGCTGTTTGGACATTTTTGAAGTGGAAAAACAAGGTTTTGGCAAGACTATGATGTAGAGGAAGTGTTCTTGAACAAGTTTAGGTGTTTACCTAAATATAGTCTTCAAGGATTTCAAGGTTTCATGGAGTTTCAAGAAGGAGAAAATGAAAATGGTGAAGGGAAGAAGAAAGCAACGAAGAAGGAGTGAAAACGTGACTTCTAACCGAAGAAGAAATGTCATTTCTTTGCCCTTTTTTCTTTTTATAAAATTGCTACTTGGAGAAAAAGTAAGGAGTTATTATTTCCGGATCGATTTGCCTTGTATCAGTATTAAAATATCTATATTTATTTAATTGTCATAAGTAAAAATTATTTGGGATCTGATAATATCAATTATTTTTACTAGACTAAGTGTTTTGGTGTACCGTTATTACCATTTTGGTGTACCTTTTATTACCATTTTGGAACCCAATTGATAAAAAAAAAACTTATCAGGTTAAAATATTTATTTCCTTATCCTTATTTTATCTATGTCATTATACCAATTATAGGGTCTCTTTCTATATCTTCATTAAAATATTATTATATTAATTTTTAATAATATTAAATTAATTTTTTTTTTACAAACTCCTCATATTATTCTAATCATAACTGTATCTTTTGAAATTTTCAAAATCCCTATAGATTATTCACAATTAATCATTTTATTACAATAATACTAAAAACCGTCGTTACATTCAACCCCCTTTAAAAAAAAATTTTGCCCTCAAAATTTAGTCCTCTCGTATACTTTACTCAATTCTCACGTATACTCCTTAGATCTCTGCCTAACACAATCTTTACAAAAGAGACAAATCTTTCGAAGGTGCTTCACGCTTCTATCTACTATTTGTATTTGGGGTAACTCAAACATTAAACCATCCTGTCAGAGGGATTCAGATTCAGTATATGACTAGAATCAGAGTTATACTTTCAAAATTATGGCACATGGAACACATCGAGAAGCTTTGACAGGCATGGATTAAACTATCTGGTATGTCACTAGGTCTACACGACCTTAGATTTGAAAAGAACTTATAAAATGATGATTTAGTTTTCTAGACATTAATGGCTCTGCCTATCTGCATGGAGATAACTTTAAAAAATATGTGCTCTCTTTCTAAGAATTCTAACGGTCTTTTCCTATTATTGCATAGCTCTTTTGCCAACCTTGAGCAATCCAAATCTTACTTCAAATCTTTTTTTTTTTTATCTGCTCATCCGCCAGACGAGGTCTAGTCCTAAAAGGCTACTCTCACTTGATTCATGCCAACATAGAGGCGATTGTTACTTCCTTCCATATATAGTTTCATAGGAGTCACCCTGATACTTGTGAGATAGCTGTTGTTGTAGGAGGATTCAATTAATGGAGATATTTGTCCCAATTCCCCCAATGTTCCAGCACACATGTTCTCATCATACCTTCCAACATTTAAATGATCCATTTAACTTGTCTATCAGCCTAGATGATAAGTCATGTTGAAACAAGGTTTTCTTTTGAAAGCTTTAGAAAATCTCCAAAAATCTTGAGGTGAAAAGCAAATCTTAGTCCAAGATTATAGTAGAAAGAACACCATGCAGTCTAACTAATCCTTCTATATAAAGCTTAACCAATTTCCCAAGAACGACATAACTTTGACTGGTAGAAGATGCGCAGACTTCAGTTAGTTTGCCCACTATAACCCAAATAGCACCATATCCTGATGGTGTCTTTGGCAATCCCGTCACAAATTCCGTTGAAATAGTTTGGGAACATCTAAGCACTACAGTGTAGCTAGTGGCTTCTAATGTTCTATCTTTTCCTTTTGGAAGTTAAACACTTTGAAACCGTTCCTATACATCCACCTTTTTCTTTGGTTGCCAGACATCTTCTTAATATCTTTATACATTTTTGTAACTCCTGGTGTACTGAAAGATCACCTGATGGGTTTTATCTAGAAAACTACAACGAAGTTTGCTTGCTATAATATGCACACTTGATCTTGATATTTCCATATCCTATGTTCACCCTATGCAAATCGTTCGCTCTCACCCTTGAGTTGAGGCTATGGTTTTCTATAATTTTGGATCTTCTTGCTGAGCTTGTGAAATCTCCTTCTTAATGTCACTTATGATCCTAATTTGACTAACCCAAATATACAATTCCAAACCTCTTTTCTATCCCCAACTTAGGACTTTGAAAACTCCCTTCTAACTCTGTCTCCTTAATCTTGGTCCAAGAAATACCCAAGGTCTTTCCACGAGTGCATCTGCTACCATATTTATTCTTCCTGATGGTAGTTCAAGTTGAGCTCCTAATCTTTAATGAACTTCATTCTTCTCCATTGTCTCATGTTCTCATCTTTCTAATATAAGAGATACTTGGGATTATTATGCTTAGAAAATACCTCATACTTTACTCTACATAGATGGCATCTCTAAATTTCAAAATAAATAACCCTGCCAACTTGAGATGCGGCTTTAGCGTCTTGAATTCTAAGCCACTACCTTTCTGTCAACATCAAAATTCATTCCCAAGCTTTTTCCTAATTCATCTCAATAAATCTCAAATAAACCATGTGGGTCTGGCATGACCACTACCGGTGCAATGGTCAACTTTTACTTGAGGCCCTGAAACTCCTCTCATATCTTACCTCCATGTGAAAGGTACACTTTTTGGTTTAGCTTGGTTAAGGGTAAGGCTTTCTAGGTGAATCCGTTGATACACCTTCGATACAAATCATCTAATTCCAAAACTTCAAATTTCCATGGTGGCAGTTGGTCTTTCCACTTTAGTACTACTTCAATCTTTGCTAGGTTAGCTATGATTTCTTCCTATGATACTACATGACCCAGAAATCTTATTTCCTATAGCCATAACTCACACTTGGATAGATTGGGATGAAGAATCTATATCACCGTTCTAAGATTCTACTCATGTCCTTCCTTAGTCCTCGAATAGATGAGAATATCATCTATAAAACAATCATGAACTTGTTAAGACATGGTTGGAGATTCAATTCATGTAGTCCATGAATATTATTGGGGCACTACCTATCTCAAAATACGTCATTGTATTGTTTGTAATGCCCCTAACATACTTCAAAATATCCCTTCCACACTTGAATTTGGTGGTATCGATCTCAAATCAATCTTAGAGAATACTATCGCTCCCCTCAATTTATCCATGAGATCACCACTCCTTGGAAAAAGATACTTGTTTCTAACCGTCACCTTATCCAGTTGTTTGTACTCAACATATAACCTTATACCTTCATTCTTCCCTTTCACTAACAACGTAGAAGCTCCTCATGGTGAAGCACTTGAATAGATAAAATGTTTACTTAACATCTTATCAATCTACTCCTTCAATTATGCCAATTCTAAAGGAAACATCTGGTAAGGAGTTATTGAAATTGGACCTATTTTTGTACCAATTCAATAGAGAACTATATCTTTCTTTGTGCGGGAAATTAGGCATCTTTTTCAAAATATGTCAGAGTATTCTCAGGACTACCGATATCTACTATAGTTTCTTATTTACCTTCTGTCACCACTAGGCAATAACAGCATGTATCCTTGCCTACTTGGCCTTCCATATCCGTCCTCTTGAATGGGTCCCTTCAATAGTGCAGCATCTTTTGCATTCGTAGCAAAACACGTCCTCGTTGTTGTGGACTAGATAGAAGTGGTCCCTAGTTGGACATTTCCTAATATTGTGAACTGGCTTCCTGCATTGATAACAACCATACTGTCCAGCTACACATGGTTTATTGCCATGATTCTTTCCATATTCTAGGCATTCCTTGTCATTGACGGTTTCTCGATTACTTCCCTTTCCATTCCTATAAGGAAAAATCTCCTTTGTGGTGGTAAAATAGGCTTGGACCTTATGCCGTGTGGTGCTAGCCTTCCTCCACCCATTGATAGCTTCCCATTGTACTCTTCCACTAGAGCACTCTTGTTCACCAATGTGGTGAAGTCCCTAATTTCCATTAGTCCCACCATTGCCAAGAGGTCCCTCTACAGCCTCCTTTATACTTAACACATTTCCAACTCTTCATTCACTTTACACTACTAAGTTGTGTAAAGCTCCCTAAACTTTGCATTATACTCTAGCACTGTCATGTTCCCTTGGTGCAGCTTTAGGAATTTCCAATCCCTTAGCACTTCGGAAGGAGGAAAATACTCCTCGTAGAAAACATCCTTGACCAAAATTCCAAGTCATTTCAATATTTGCCTCATTAACTATCATTCTAGTATCTATCTACTAGTACTCAGCATTTGCATCCAACACCTAGGTAGCACAATCCATTTTCTAAGAGTCCGTCACTTTACACATCGAAGATCCTTTTCCATTACTTGATCCCTTTCTCAGCCTTATCTAGGTTTAGGTTCCTCAAATTTTGGGTGGGTTTTTGCTCCTTGTAATGCCACAAACAATAGGCCTTTCCAGTATTTTCAATGAGCTTACCTAGCAATGGTGCTCATCGTCTAGTTTGCAACCATAGCTTGCTCCCTGATTGCCTGGGTTATATTCCAAAAATCACGCATAACGTTGTAGCTTCCTTTTCAGGCACTCTATCATCATTGCTATTGCTAGTCCTACTATGCCTACCCGAAGTCATTAGTCTCCTATCACACCAAGTAGAAGGCATTGAGTTGATCAGGCTCAATACAATGCTAAGTATGATAGTTACTAACTACTTCAAAAGTAAGCAGTCATGCATATAAAGTTCTACTTTTTATTTAGGAGAAAAATCCTACTACATGACACTAAGACTTTAGAGTATGCTTTAGAAGCAAGTCAGACCATCCCAGGCTCTAACAAGATGAATTGTGTAACACTCTAAAAATTATTTAAAAATTAATTTGAGCTTTGTTAGTCATAATTTCAAAAATATGACAGTTTAGCAATGATGAGGATGGCCCAACGGATGTATTAAAAAAAAAAATTCTGGCCTGGGTGAATAGTAACCTGCAGGCCACTGCCGCAAGAACTATCGAAACCTGAATCCTGAGTAGGAAATGCCCGAGACTAGAAAAGAGAGGGTTAAGGTTAGAAATGATAAGGAATGAGGAGTTAAACCTAGAATTAATTTTCGGGTAATATTTGACTACCTGGGTACGTGTTTTACCGTTCGGAGAGTTTTGATGTGCGATTTTTAACACCGTACAAGTTACTTGGTAGCCAAATAACCTTTACCAACCACTTTATGCCAAGTGGATGGGAAGGATTGAAAATTGAAAAGTAAGTTTCAATTATGGCCTTTCATTTATTATATTTTATTCGGGAGCTAACATCTCATTCGTTCAATGGAATTTCGTGCAATTTTAACACCAAAAAAGCTACTTACTCCCCAAGTCAATGAGAGCCACTTATCATGAGCCAAGTGGATGGCCAAGGTTCATTCTTTGACCAACAAAACAAATCCTAGCCATTCATATTATTTCTTTTCCCAAAAGAAAGAAAACTACACATTACTTACATAAAGATTACATTTACTTCAAGATTAAAATAAGCCACCAATCTTTATCACTTGGACCTATCATTTCGTCCAAGCTCTTTTTAGAACCAGCCTCCATTTCTTTCTTTCCAAACCTCCATTGACAAGCTTCAAAGCTTACAAAACCCTAGCTCAAAGTCACTAAAACCACAAACTCTCTTCACAAAACTTGTTCTACTCCTTATGATCTATCAATCTAACCAAATTGAAATCTCAATTCCTCACCAATCCTTACCTTAATACCTCACTTCCTCACTGATTTAGGAAAGGTTTGAGATTGATTTAGGAGCTTTGGAGTGGAAGGAATCAAGCTTGGATCATCTTGGAGCCAAGGATACACTAGCTTCCAAGAGTAGGGCATTTTAAACCTCTCTTACTTCAAATTTATTTTTTTGATTTCCTTACTATTGGGCTGAATATTTTTTTTCTGTGGTGGTTGATGATATATTGATATTGATTCATGAATTGTTGTGGAGTGTTTGAATGATGTCAAAAATCATTTTTGTGAAAAGCAATTTTGAACCTTGCTGCTGGATTTTCAGCTTTTACATATACCACTGATCACAAATTTTTTAAGAAAATTGTGGGTATTTCATGAGCTAATATATATATATATATATATATATATATATATATATATATGTTGAATCTAACATCCTAGGATAGTCCTAAAAATTTTCTTGGGCTCTGATTTGGACTCCTAATGCTTTAAAATCAGGGACCAAGTGAACTATGTGCTGCCTAGATTATTGGAACTGAAGCTATAAACTTTGTTAATTTTTTTAACATAGCAAATGATTGATTTTTCATTTGAAATTTTTACAGAGTTGAAAACATCTTGATGTTCAACCATGATTTTTCTTTTGAATTGATTCAATCATTTGTTAGGTTTAAAAATTATGAATTTTGGGTTCCTAAGTCAAGGTTAAGTGGTCTGTGACCATCAAATTTGTCCAATTTTTTTAACATAGTTAGAGAACTCTTTTTCCTCTGAAATTTTTATGGGACCTTGTGGACATATTCAAGTGTCCTTCAGAATTTTTATAGCCTCTGTATTGATTGTTTGATGTGCAAATAAATTGTGCTATGAATATGTGAAATATGCCATTGTGCTGAAAATAAATTGATGCTTGAAATTGATGAAATAATGACATCTTGTACTAGTATGGCATGAGCACAAGAATATGAATATGAATAATTGAGCATGTGAACTTATTGATGAGGTTAGGCACAAATAGATATGAATGATTATTACAATTGCTCATATGTGAAAGGAAAGCATAAGATTTTGTTTCTTGGGTTAGAAAATAAATCTGTTGTTGGAAAGTAAACCTGATTACCAAGAAAAGCATAAAGTTTATAATTCTTAGGCTTGGAGAAAGTAAATCTAGTTGTCGGGGAAAGTAAACCTGAATCAGGAAAGTAAACTTGACTACCATTGAATTAGGTTGGGAAAGTAAACCTGACTAGGAATAGGTCTGTATGAGAATTGGAGAAAGTAAATCTAATGATTATGTATAGGAATGAGCTTATCCTTAAAATGCAGCCCATTACCTTAAAGTAGTCTTTTATCTTATGTGCTAAGTGAAGAATTTTAGTATCAATATTGAGGCCAATATGTTAAGTTGTGATTTAGCAGTATAGGGTCTATATGCTGTTGAGTAGTATGATATGTGATTGAATAATAAAAGCTACCTACTTTGGAAGGATGATTTTAGAACCTTAAAATGGATATTTAATATGTATTGTATGATCACATTTTCTTGATAAACCGAAGTGGCTGGACGATGACGATGACATTATAATTATGTATTTCGGGGATACCTTATTGGGAATTTCAGAATTCTCACCCGTGCTTGTTGTGTTTCCTGTTCGTCTCCAGGTTGATTCTAGAGGATAGTGAAGTAGCTACAAGAAAGACTAAATTGTAATTTCTATAGTTTAGTTGTGGGAACTTGTATCTATTGTACATAGTTATATATATATATGTCTGTAAATGTGGTAAAGAATAGATGTGAACTAAAGCTCATAGAAGAGCTTCCTTTTGTACTTGACTTGTATTAAATAAATACGTTGTTTCTTGCTATAGATAATTAAGAAAGGTCTGCAAACTTATAAGTAACTACTCCTCGAATCGATGTTATGACTTAAGAATGGTGTTGTACTTCTGGGATGTTACAAACCTCTTGATACCATAAATGTAACACCTCACACCATAAGGCTATGCTTAAGCCATAACCTTACAATGAGCAGTTGTTACTTGTTCTACTTGACCTTTGATGGAGTATATACAAATTACATATGAGTCTGCTTTTCTAGACAAACATGAAATGCTTTCTCTCTGAATCGTTAAATTTGAACATAAATAATATATCAAAAATACATAATTGTATTATTCGACTAAAGCAACAACATAGATAACTCTGTCAAACCCCTACCCAGGTTCACGTAGGAACCCTCTAGTATAGGTAGGGTACTACTCAACATTCACTAAAAAGAAAATAAGAAGGCTGACTAAATTTTCTATCATTGATTCATCAGAACTATAGACCATGATGTTAGTACCAATTGAGAATTTCTACAAAATAATCACCATCATAGCAATCTATGTAAAAATATAAGAACAACAGGAATGAGAATCAAAGATTCCAGGAGAAAAAATGCTAGTCTACTACACAGTAATATCTGACATGATATTAACATAATTAAAGTATCTTCAATTTCTTCTGAAATATCTAGCTTGCTTATTCACTTTTTGGGTTAACATAGTATTATGAGTACGCTTATGCTTGACAATAAAAGATCATAGGATTCGTAAGATAGTTGCTCAATTTTGGTTATGTACATAATAATTAGTTTGTTTGTTTCATTACTTCTTTGACATAATCTTATTATAAACTTTAGGCTTCAGAATAGAACTCATAGGATTCCTGATATACTTCTTATCTGATGCATTTGTGATGTAACACCTTTACATTAATATAGTTCCTTGTTGTAGTACCTCATACTACAACCTAATATAGATCACATGAATCCATGAGTTTATAATCAAGTAATTGATATCTAGTTAGTATCATTATTTTCTTCTAATTTAACTTGGTTAGACAATTTTAAACTTAATGGTAGAACTTATAGGACTCTTCTGATATACTTCTCTATGGATCATACTGTCAATGATGTAACGCCATCACGTTACAACCTGATATAGTTCACTAGATGGAGTACGTCTACTACATCTCATTTGAATAGCCTTGCTATTTTTTCTTAGTACATCCCTTTCTCATAACGATGTAACGACGTCGCGATTACAACCATATAGTTCCAAGGGCGTAGCACGTCTACTACTACCCGTGAATCCATGAGCTTACCATTAAGCAATTAATATTACATAAGGCGTATTTCTTCAGTTTTCTCTTCGTATGAAACTCTATCATTTAGTTAGGAAATCTCTTAATTGTAAAGTAAAATCTCTTTTAATAGTTCTATATCTCATACTTTCGCTTTGAGATTTTCTTGAAATCTCCTTAACTTTTATGAGATTTTCTCTGTTAAGTCGCTTGAATTACTATAAGACTTGTCTCTTGAAAATCTCTGAATTTCTTATGAGATATTCTCTTTAAATCTTTTGAATTCTTATGAGATTTTTTGCAAAGTCTAGTAAACTTTTATGAGGTTTTTCTTAAGAAAACATTTCAACATTTATGAGATTTTCCATAAAATCTACTAAACTGTTATGAGAATTTTCTATAAAATCTGTAGATTGTTAGAGATTTTCCTGAAAGTCTATTAAACTGATGAAATACTTCTATAAAATCTGTTGGTCTATGATAAGATTTTTCTGAAAATCTACTAATCTTTTATGAGATTTCTTTACGGAGAAATTTATATAACTTCTTACCTTATAATTCTTAAAACTTTCAGGAAATTAAACAAAGTGTCTTACATAGATTTCAAAGCTCTTATTTCATAGATCAAAATCTCATTATTTTTCATGAAACTTTATCATCATACTTCAAAATACCAATCTTGCAGATTTTTACAAAACTATTTCTAATTATATGTTCTTGTAAAATTTTCAGATATCTATTTCTTTAAGGAACCAAAATCTCTTCATTTACATAGTTAAATCTCTTACATCAATTAATCAATTCATGAGACTTTCATTCCTAACATCTTTTACATCTATCAAGCTCAAACATATACATATTAAAATTAAATTTCATATTTCACAAAATAATTTCCAGCATATATCAAGAATTTATTTAGCAAAAATAGTCAATCAATCACAACCAATAGACTAGAATCTTTCCTACCTTTCTCCAAGCATTTTACTAAGCTTTTCTCTAGCTTTTCTTCTCTAATTCAAGCCTCAAACCCACTTTTCCAGAACCTTTTTATGCCTGTGTTTGGACATTTTTGAAGTGGAGAAACAAGGTTTTGGCAAGACTATGATGTAGAGGAAGTGTTCTTGAGCAAGTTTAGGCGTTTACCTAAGTATAGCCTTCAAGGATTTCAAGGTTTCATGGAGTTTAAAGAAAGAGAAAATGAAAATGGTGAAGGGAAGAAGAAAGCAACGAAGAATAAGGAGTAAAAACGTGACTCTGTGACAATGAGAAGAAATGTCATTTCTTTGCCCTTTTTTCTTTTTATAAAATTGCTACTTGGAGAGAAAGTAAAGGAGTTATTATTTCCGGATCAAGTTGCCTTGTATCAATATTCAAAATATCTATATTTATTTAATTTTCATAAGTAAAAATTATTTGGGATATGATAATATCAATTATTTTTACCAGACTAAGTGTTTTGGTGTACCGGTTATTACCATTTTGGTGTATCAATTATTACCATTTTGGACCCGTTGACAAAAAAAATAAACTTTACCGGGTTAAATATTTATTTGCCCTTATCCTTATTTTTATCTATGTCATTATACCAATTACAGGTCTTTCTATATCTCCGATTAAAATATTATTATATTAATTTTTAATAATATTAAATTAATTTTGAGTTTTTTTACAAACTCCTTATATTATTCTAATCATAATTGTATCTATTGGAATTTTCAAAATTCCTATAGATTATTCACAATTAATCATTTTATCACAATAATACTAAAAAACCGAGTTGTTACATCAATCTTAGATTTGTTTGAATCAAACAACAAGTGAACAAGTCGGTCTTTGATTTTATAGAAGGGTTTAGGAAGATAAGAGGCAAATGCAGGATGCAATTGCCAGAACTGCATGTACATCCATAGCCATGAATAACATGCACCCACAACTCAGAGAAAAGTTAATTGTCTCAGAGTATGGTGATCTTGATCAATTGGTTTGGAAGGCTTCTAAAGTGGAACAATGCATTCATGAAAGAGACCAAAGGCGTTCAAACAAGATTGGTGGTAAGGCTTCTCAGTTATTTCTATTGTTGAATGTGAATCTGATGAAGCATTTTGTAAGGAGCAATTGTCATTAGAAGGAGATATAATGGCATTAGATAATCAAGGGTAAGCCTTATTCATGCCTTGCATTAACTCAGCTAAAGGAGAAAGAGAAGTTCATACCTGAATAGAAGGAAGGATATTTGTTTGACATAACAAAAGCTAATCAAATCTTTGATTTTTTGTTGAAAGACAAGCAATTAAGGTTTCCTGAAGGACACAAAATTCTTCTGAGCAGTTGAAGAATAGAAAATATTGTAAGTGGCATAACTCTGATTCTCATTCTACTATCAAGTGCTTAGTTTTAGGAGTGCCATTCAGAAAGCATTGAAAGAAGGTAGACTAAAATTGCATGAAAAGAAAACACCAAGCATGACAGTTGATAGAGACCCTTTCCCACCTGTGATAAATATGGTGTCAGTGTCTGACCACCATGGTGAAAAGAATGGCAATAAAGAAGAAACAAAGAAAAACATGAAGATGTGGAAACCAAAGTCGTGATAACTAAGGGAGATTCTAGCAAAGGAGGCGAAGCCATTGCATTGGCACAGCCAAAGAAGACAAGTGTCAGAAATTTGGAAGGCCAAAGGAAGAATGTGTTCAATCGAGTTTCCAGTTAATCAAGTCAATTACACGGGTGGCAAAATGTCCAACAAGTTAACAATATGGTAGGCCGATTCATGTATGAAAGGAATAGGTTTCAGGGTTTTGGCTATCATAGGAATATGCCTCATCCAAGAAATTTCCATCGAGGAAGTTATGTTAATACACGACTACCTCGGTGACTAGCCATCCCATGCCTAAGGAAAATAAGCGAGCTTGAGTTGAACTACACAGGAGGACAGCTAGTCATGAAGATTACTGTGAGAGATGATGCAAGTCTTCAATCCAAAAGATGGTCAAACCAAAGTCTCATCCTAATTAATCAGGATGGACTACGGTTGAGAAAAACAAGAAGGAGCCGTAGACGGAACATGAGGTACTTACTAAATCTCAAAAGCGTCGTTTGCAAAGAAAGAGAGCTTTTCTAAAAGTAAAAAAAAGGCTAGAATCCTTAGAGAAGGGCAAAGCCGTTGATGTAGCAGATTTGCATGATGGGAAAAAGGAGAGAGGCAAAAACCTTGAAAGCTGTAGAATTGTCCTTGGTGAGTCCTCACAGGAGTAAAGGCTTGCAGGAGAAGTTACGTAGGGAGGAAATCGATGATGATAGTGAGGAAGATGAATTGCTGATTATTGCCAATGATGAGGATTTGGAGATGATGGCTGTTGTTGGAGTTTTGCCTTAGAATTTCTAGTTGAAGAAGGACAAGTTGATGTTTTGGAGGGAAATGTTATGGTAGAAGAGGCTAAATATATTTCTATCATAATTGAAAAAAAAAAGATCAGTGCAAGGGTAAACAGATGATAGTATTTGAAAGATCAGAACCTTCCCACTTGAAGCCGCTACATCAAAGCTTTATTTGAAGCTGGTTTCACCAGTTTGGTTGATGGAGGGGCAATTATGAATGTAATGCCCTTAGGAGTTTTAAAGAAGTTGGAGAAGACCATTGCAGACTTAAAGGAAACTGACATGAAGATGACTAACTTTGTTGGAGGAACTATCAGCCATTGGAATCTACATCGCTGAACTCCTGTAGGTTCTAAAATGGCTAATACATGTTTTTTATGGTAGATGCTAAGCCTGGGTATTCTTTTTTATTGGGGCGAGATAGATGCATGCAAATGAATGTGTACTTTCTACCCTTCATCAAACGTTGATGTTTTGGCATCAAGGGAAAGTAGAAACGTTTAGGCTGTCAGAAGCCCTTTGCAGCAGAGGTTAAAATGGTGGAAGCAAGTTATTATGACCCAGACTTCTAGCCATTATCTTTAATGATTAGAGAAGATGAAGACATGATCGAAGTTGTAAATTTCACAGCTAGGGGTTTTCAAATAGAAGTTCAGGCTTAGCCACGGCCTTGTTTAGAGTTGTTTAATGACTGTGAGCCATGAAAGGTTGGCAGAGAAGTCTTGCAATGACTCAGGCTTATTCATGAATGCAAGATCTTGGAATATGTTCAAGAATGATGTAGCCGAGAAGACGTTAACGAGAGAAGGATAAAGAAGTGTGTCCATCCATAAAGAAGAACCAACCAAGGTTTGAAGCTCAAGATCCATTGCTTGAAGTCAACTTTGGTATAGAATTAGAGCCAAGGATGACTAAGATTAATGGATTGTTGACTAAAGAACGCCAAGAAAGACTAATGCATTTAATTAAGCAATATAAGGATTATTTTGCATGGGATTATCATGAAATGCCTAGTTTGTCAAGGGAATTGGTTGAACATCGATTACCCATTAAAGATGGGTATAAACCTTTCAAACACTCACCGCAACACATCAATCCAAGAACTCCGAAGATCAAACTGGAAATTGAAAGATTGTTGAAGGCTGGTTTTATTAGAATGACTAGGTATGTTGAATGGTTGTCAAATATTGTACCTGTGATTAAAAAGAATGGCCAAGTTAGAGTTTGTATAGATTTTAGAAATTTAAACTTGGCTACACCTAAGGATGAATATGTCATGCCTGTGGGGACATGTTGATTTATTCTAGCAAAAAATGAAATCATGTCTTTTATGGATGGTTACTCTGGGTACAATCAAATTTTAGTTGCTAGTGATGATAGGCATAAATCTACTTTTCGTTGCCTGGAGGCTATTGGCATCTTTGAATGGGTGGTTATGCTATTCATTTAAAGAATGTTGGAGCAACATACCAAAGGGCAATGAATGCAATTTTTCATGATTTAATAGGCAAAAGTATGGAATTATATATAGATGATGTGGTAGTAAAGTCATCCGAATTTTAGAAACATTTAGTCGATTTAGAACAAGCTTTTATCAGAATTAGGAAGCATTCATTAAAAATGAATCTGGCTAAGTGTGCTTTTGGTGTCTCAACTGTAACTTCCTTGGGTTCTTAGTACATCATCAGGGTCTTGAAATAGATAAAAATAAAGCCAAGCAGGATTAGAAGCTAAACCTCCAACTAACAAAAAAGAATTGCAAAGTCTTATTGGGAAAATTAATTTTATGAGGAGGTTTATCACTAACTCTCCTGAAAAATGAAAGCTCTCTCCCTTTATTAAAATTAAAATAAGTTGAGGATTTTGTTTAGGGGAAAGAACAACAACAATCTTTTGATCAAATCAAAAGATGTTTAGCGAGCTGCCAGTCTTGGTACCACCCGTTTCTGGAAGACCGTTAAAACTATATATATCAGCAATAGAAGATTTAATTGGAAGTTGTTGGCCAAGATTCAGAAAGATGGTATAGAGAGCCATATATATTTAAGTTACGCTTAATGACGTTGAATCAAGGTACACTCCCATTGAGAAACTTTGTCTATCTTTGTTTCATGCTTGTACTAAATTAGAGTATTATCTGTTGCCAAGAGAAGTACTAGTCATGTGTAAAATAGATATAGTTAGATACCTTTTAAATAGAGCTGTGCTTTAAGGCGACTGATGAAATGGGCTATAAAGTTAAACGCGTTTGCTCTTAAATACATGCCTATGAAAGGGCAAGCATTAGCAGGTTTCCTAGCCAAGCATCCATGTATTACAGGAACAGATCCATTAGATGAGTATCAAAATATGGTTGCAACTTAGCTTGGATATTGTTGTTTGATAGATCCAAACATAGTGAAGGAGCTGGAGCGGAGTAGTCATTACAAGCCCTGATGGCAAAGATGATAAGCACTTGTTTAAACTAGATATTCATTTTCAAATAATCAAGCAGAGTATGAAGCTTTACTTGTTGGGCTTAGGTTGTTGAGTGCTATGAGGGTACAAGCAATTCATATAAGAGGAAATTCATGGTTTAATCAAATAATGGGTGAATCCAAGTGCAATAGTCTAGAGTTAACCCCTTATTTGGAAGAGGTTTTGGAACTGTTGTCTGAATTTTCAAATATGATGGTAGTCCATATTCCTAGAGGAGAAAATGAGTCAGCAAATCAACTAGCTCAACATGCCTTAGGATATAAATTAATCCATGGTGGAGTAATGATTGGTACCGCCAAAATGCAGCTTGGGTATTAGATTGGAGGGAAGAAATTATCAAATATTTATTAGATCCCTGAGCTAAGACAGAAGTACAAGGTGAAACAATGGGCATTAAATTTTGTTTTAGTGGATAACAAGTTGTTCAAAAGGACACAAGAAGGAGTGCTTTTGAGATGTGTAGGATTGGATGAAGCTATGAGAATTATGGGAGAAGTGCATGAAGGGTATGTGAGCGCATAAGTCGGTGGTAAATGAAATGGCTGATTATCGTTATGGTTATTATTGGCCAACGATCACGCTGATTATTTTGATTATGCTAAAGGTTGTGAGGAATGTCAAAAGCACGACCCCTTTAGCTTGTGCCCTAGCCAAGGAATTACATGCCATTGTGAAGCCCTGGCCTTTTTGGGGATGGGCTATGGATTTAATTGGTAAGATATATCCTCCTTCATCCAAACAACATTCCTTCATAATTGTAGCAAGAATTATTTCACAAAATAGGTGGAAGCTTAGCCGAATGGTAAAAGTTGCACAAGCTTAATGTTATCAGGTTCATACAAAACCAAATTATACATCAGTTTGGTATTCCCTAAACCATCATGGTTGACCAGGGACCGTGTTCATAGGAGATAAAGTGAAGACGTTCTTGCCCAATATGGGATCAAGTTAATTCATTCTTCTCTTATTATGCTCAGGCAAATGGGCAAGTCTGAGGTTACTGACAAGTGCTCAAAGTTATCCCCATAAGTGGCATGAAACTTTGTTTGAGACATTATGGACCTATAGGAATTCCAAGAGTACTGATCTGTTTTAACACCATATAGGTTGACCTTTGGACAAGATGCAGTTTTGCCTTTAGAGATTAACGTGTCTCTTAGAGTGGCAAGACAACATCAATTAAGTTCGAATGAGTATAACCAAGCTATGTTTCAAGAGATGGATGGTTTAGTGAAGATAGATTGATGGCATTGGAAACATCCGAAGCTAATAAAATTAAAGTGGCAACGGCTTAAAATAAGAAAGTAAAGAAGAAGAGTTTTGTTGAAGGTGATTTGGTTTGGAAAGCCATGTTGCCTTTAGGGTCTAAGATGCAAATCTTGGTAAATAGTCTCCTAATTGGAAGGACCTTTCATTGTTAGTCAAGTTGTTTATGGCGGAGCTTATCGATTAGTTTCATTAGAAGGAAAAGAGTTAGCCTCAGTATCAATGGTAAATTCTTGAAAAGATATTACCCTTCAATTTGGGAAACTAAAGGCATTTTATAAATTGTGCAATGTAAAATGCTGACACATGCCAGTTCATTAGCAAAAAAAGTAAATGAAGCCTAAGTTCTAGGTTGAAAGATAACTATTTTGGAGAAGAGTCCAATTTTAATGCTGGCTACATCCATGGTTACTTGGAGTCTTTGAGGACTTAGAAATAGCCGGACTTCCATCATGCATAGTTTGAGTATCAGCTTTTACCATTGGCTGGGTTGCTTTAGAGCTTCCAGAAGTGTATTCAGAAAAGGCCACTATAGGATCCACCGCTTTAGGATCAGAGATGGGTAAGGAGGGAGCCATGGACATCTCTAGAAGGAGGGGGCCGTGGATATCTCTGGTAAGGTGGGAGCAAAAGCTATAGCGCTTCCAGTATCTCCATTGTTGAGGTAGGAATGGAGTAGCGAACCCTGCAAAAGAAAGGTTGTTGTTTAGCTGAAAGTTATAAAAGCAAACATGGAAGTTTTGAAGGAGGTAGTGGTTACCTTTAAATAATTCTTAGTTAGTAGGAAGTTTGGACTGAATTTCTTGCCAAAGAAGGTTGGCTTGTTACAATTGTTGCTGCCGTCTTTAAATCTTTTCCAGGAATTGTTCTGCAAATGAGCACCTTGATCTCCTTATCCAAGGAAGTAGCTTGGGAGTATAATTGAAGCTGCTCATTTTGAGTTTGTTTGAGTTGAGTAAGGGAAGCCTCTTGAGGAGCAACTACTCAGCTTCCATCTGAGCAATGCTTTCCCTCAGAAAGGTTATCCTTTGAATTGTAGTTTCTTGCTTTTCAAGATCAACAATTCTTTTGTCTTCTTGCTCTTTAAAGGCCGATATCAACTTTTCTTTCTAGCTTGGAGAGCTCTGAGTTGTGCTAGCTTATGCTCACTTGATTCGATTCTGGAATGCCAGCCTGCCAGGTGCAAGTTATATCACCAAAATACCAGATTTCAGGATGCTTTGGAGATTTTAGGGATGTGTCGTCGTTGAGTTGGCGATGTGGCTGAGTTTGTCTTGTAGCACACTCAGGTTGTAGAATCTGGATACTCCCTTTTCTAAGATATTGGCTATTTCTTCACATATGCTTTCAGGAAAGTTACCCCCTGCAAGGCTATTGCAGGAGTCTAAAGTGTAATACCCCGAAATTATTTAAAAATTAATTTGAGCTTTGTTATGCATAATTTCAAAAATCTAACAGGATAGCAATGATGAGGGTGGCCAACCGACATGTCAAAAAAAAAAAATTTAGGCCGGTGAATAGTAACCTTGCCGGCTTTACCTGCCAAAGCTTAAACCTTATTCTGAGTGCCAAAATTAGGAGAACATGGGAATAATGTTAGAAATAGGTGGGAATGATAATTTTATATTTAGAATTAGTTTTCGAATATATTTGTTTAATCGTTGCATTTACCCGTTTGGTAAAATTTGGTGTGCGATTTTTAACACTGAAGATTTTTAATCATTACAAATGGATAATGTATATCCATTCTCAAACAAGATGAAGACTAAGATTCAATCTTGAATTACAAGATTGAATCCTAGCCATCCATTTTACTTTTCTTGAATTAAGAATTTCCTAACTATATAATATGTCATCCATGCATTAAATAAAAGATAAACACAAACTCAACTTCTCCATCAAGCTTTCATCCTCGGCCATTTTCCAGGACACACAACCACCCTCCATTTTTCACTTTTCACAAGCTCAAAACTTGTTTCAAACCACCATTTCCCTAGCCTAAACTTGATGAAACCACAAACTCCCTTCACTAAACTTATTCTACTCATCATAACCTACAAATCTAACCGATTATAATTTGAATCCATCACTTTTCCAACTTTGAGGCCACACAATTTGAGGTTAAAGGAAGGGTTTGGGGTTGTTGGGAAGCTTTGAAGTGAAGCAAAAGCATTCTAGAGCATCCTTTGGAGTTAAGAGCCACAAATCTCTAAAAGTAGGGTTTTCTTGCCTTTTCTTTTTCAAATTTATTCTGTGTGATCTGATTGACTAGGTCGAAATTTCTTGTTATATTGGTTGATATTATGTTGATATTGATGTATGAATTTTGGTGTGAGTGTTTGGATGATGTTAAAAATCATTTTTGTCAAAAGGGGTTTTGCTCATGCCTTGGATTTTCATTTCCCACGGAGGAATTGTTTATGAATTTTCTAGCATATTGTGTAATTTCATGAGCTAGAAAATATATGTTGAAGCTAACATTGAAGGCTAGTTTCACAAATTTTCTTGGACTTGATTTTGACTCCTAATGCTTTAAAATTTCCAGAACCAAAAGTGTGTCTATGCTACCTGGATTTGTGAAACTTAAAGCTACAAATTTTACTAATTTTGTTAACATAGCAAATGATTGATTTTTCCTTTGAAATTTTTACAGTGTTGAAATCATCTTGAAGTTCAACAGTGATTTTTATTTTGAGTTGATTCAATCATTTGCTAGGATTAAAAATTATGAGAACTCTGTTCTTAACTTGAATTTGGTCCCTGAACCACTTAATTTGTACAATTTATTGAAGGAGTTAGAGAGCTCCATTTGTCTTGAAATTTTTATGGAACCTTGTGGACACATTGAGGTATCTTGGATAATTTTATAGCCACTGAATTGATTGTTTGATGGGCAACTGCATTTGAGCTACAATGGTGTGAAATTTGCCCCATTGCTTGGAAAAGAACCAAAAACTTGAATTTGATAATGTAATGGCATTTTGGTTCTAGTATGACATGATTACTTGATGTTAAATATTTGACCATATGACTTGTGACATATAAATGCATGCTAGAGGAAGAAAAGAGTGATTTATGAGGCATGATTGAAATTTCATTGTGAATGAAATGCGTACATGTGCTTTATGCATGTATTTGAAAAAGGAAAAGAGAACGTATAAACTTAAATTGTGCATGTTCTGACATATGGATAAAAAGAAATAAGACTTAGGTTAAATGAAGGGAGGAAAAGAAAAGAGGAACCTCCCCAAATATTTTAGTTGTAACACGTATTCGGCTAGGATAGATCTGTTATTTTGAAATGGAAAAAATGAAGTTCAATGATTACGTATAATTAGCTCAATCCCAAAGCAGCCTCATTTTCCTTGTGTAGTGTGATCCACTACAAATACCATTTGGTATAAACTATCTATTGTGGAGTTGTCCAATGCAAATACCCATTGGGCATAACTAAGTCTTTCCTATGTCAATGAAAAGAGAAAATGCATCTAATTTGATTTCTATGGCCATAAGTGAAACTAGGTTACTTGGAAATAATTTCCCCACATTATCATATGCATACTCATGTTATCATGATTGGTTTGCCTGGGATGATTTACTATTTGTTGACACATTTTGATAATAGTGCATTAAGTGATTGATTGTTAAAAGCTACCCACTTCAGAGGGATGATTTTAGAACTTTAAAATGAATATTTAGACAATATTGCATGATCACATTTTTCAAATAAACTGAAGTGGTGGAGCGATGACGATGACATTATAAGTGTGTAATTGGGGAGTTGCCCTACTAAAGAATTGTGAAATTCTCACTCCCTATATGCTTTTGTATTTCCATGTCGCCTCCATGTTGACCCAAAGAACTATCGAGGCTTGCTATATTAAAGGAACCAGATCGCAATAGTTTAGTAGTTAGTGTTTTTTTTTATTATGTTGTACTTAGTGGTGTGTATATATGGTTGTAAACGTAATAGAGAACATGTATGTATTCAAGCTCATAAGAAGAGCTTCATTTTGTACTTACTTATGAAATAAATAAATGTTTTGTTTATTTGTTGTATATATTTAATAGATCCACGAATTAGTACTACCCAAACTCCGATCAATCTTGCTATAGATATCTAAGAAAGGTTCGCTAATTAATTAAGTAACAACTCATCAGACGACGTCATGACTTAAGGATGGGGTTGTACTTTGGAGGATGTTACATAAGTATCTGCTATCTTCCGAGAAACATTGGAGGCTTGAGTCGTGTTAGTAGTGGGTGACTAGACATCTCTTAGCTTTAATCATTCACGGTGGTTTCTTCAATCGCTGCCCTAGCTAGAATGATAACTTGTGAGGACAAGGGAATGTATATCACTTGTAGTCGAGGGAGTTAGCAGTGTCCCGCCCTTAACATAAATTCTGGGCTATTTATCAAATTATTGGAAGGTTAAGATAACAAAGTAGAAATACAAATGCATATACCTTGGATTATCTGAAATGACTGGGTTTGAAGGAGAAGTGTGTCCAGGCATGAGTGACCCTCCCAGGTAACTCGAACTATGGAGCCTACCCTTTTCTTTTTAGGGGAAAGAGTTGTTTTCATAGCGCATAATAAGGCTTTGATAAGAAAGGAGTATATGAATACTAAGCATAAAAAAAAAAAAGAAACACGAAAGACAATGAGTTACCAGGTACGGGGTTGTTTGTCATAGAGATAAGAGTTGTCCTTCTTCTCCTCTTTCTCTATGGTGGATCAACATTAGCCTATAGAGCGTATCTATGTAAGTCTTGAACATTGTCCTTGGAAGGCAATGAGAATACCCTTCACTATTCTAAGAAATTGGGGGTTTCTAATGGTTCCGATTGTAAGTCATGAACTGGAAACTGAGAAATAGTGCTTGCGTTCTTCTTCTTCCATTTCCTCATTTGATCTAGGTTCAAAAACAGTGACACTCAACTGAGGAGACTATGTGGCCAGATTGTGCTGTAAATGTCTGAAATAAAACCAAACTACTTGCGAAAAAGCGGGACAATAGGGTTTGACTTGAGGTCTATATTTTCTGGAATTTGGTTTTAGTCCACTCAAGAATATCATGAGGAAGGAGAACATGGGCAGGTGGTTTTGTAAGAGAACAACATTGTAACACCCATCCTACTATATGTTATGCTCGAGTCATAACATTATAGTAAGTAGTAGTTACCTATAAATTTTTTTCTTTTGACTATATGAGTTACATATGTATGAGTTGTAATAAGTAAGAGCCTTGCATGAAAAAAGTGTAACACCCTAATTTTTCTTTATAAATTAATTGAGGATTTGTTAATGCGAATGTTAAATTTTGACATGCATAGGAATGATAAGACGACTCTATGTTCGAACAAAAAAAAAAAGTGGCTAGCATTTTGCGGTTTAGGCCTTTAAAGCAGGCCGAAACTTGGATTTAGGAATTTGCAGGTGCCCGAAATTATGAAAACATGGGAATAGGGTTAGACATAAGTGGAAATGAAAAACATATAATTAGAATTAATTTTCAGGTAATGTTTGATTACCTGTATGGTGTTTTACTGGTTGTGAATTTTCTGTGTGCGATTTTTAACATTTAAAACTAATTTAGTCTCTACAAAATAAATGACCTTATCTCTTTAAATCAAATGAATGGCTAAGATTCAATCTCCGAATTCCAAGATTCAATCATAACCATCCATTTTACGTTTTAGCTTAGGATTTATCTAGTTATATTATATAATATTAAGTCATTAATTACAAGATATATATGAACTCATTTCTTCTTCAAAAAGGCAAGAAGAATTTTACCTTTTCCAGCAGCCATACCTCCATTTCCAAGAGCTTAAGTTTCCATTCCAAGCCCATAAACACTAGC
Organism: Dalbergia oliveri; assembly: GCA_030441495.1. Lineage (NCBI taxonomy): Eukaryota > Viridiplantae > Streptophyta > Magnoliopsida > Fabales > Fabaceae > Dalbergia > Dalbergia oliveri. The sequence goes on from JAMLFY010000023.1 coordinate 613,342, forward strand.
ATGGTGTTAGTGAAACTATGAAATTCCTTTACAAAACTTGTTCTACTTAAATCTGACAAAACTAACTGATTAAAATCTCTATCCCTTACCAAACTTACCTTGCTACCTCACCCTCACTGAGTTAAGAAGGAGCTTGGGTTTATTGGGGAGCTTGGCAAGAAGATAATCTTAAAGCATCTTGGGGCCAAGGAGCCATTAAGATAGTCAAGTAGGGTTTTTGTTGCCTTTCCTTGTTAAATTTTTCTGATCTATTTTGTTGAGCTAGGTCTGAAATTTATGGTTTTATTGATTGATATTATGTTTATATTAATGTATTAATTTTGGTGGTGTGTTTGGATGGTGTTAGAAAATGGTTTTTATCAAAATAAGTTTGGACTAGGTTGCTGAGTTTTGGTTTTCCTGAGTAGTGTCTTCACGAATTTCTGGTATACTTGTGGGTGTTTCCAGCTATAAAAATTATATGTTGGAGTATACATCTTAAAATAACCACATGAATTTTCTTGGCTGTTGATTTTAAGGTTTACTACCTCAAAAAAATCAGAAACCAAAATGAGATTGATGTTGTCTTGATTATTGAAATGAAAGCAATAAAATTGCCCTAGTTTTATTACCATAGAAATGATTGAATAAGCCTTTGAAATTTTTACACGAAGTTAATAACATATTGTAGTAACTGTAAATTGTATTGTGACTAGTTAATCATTTCCTAGGGTTAAAAATTATGGGAACTCTGGTCTAATTTGTGAATTGATGGTCCCTACCACTAAATTTGTACAATTGCTGAAGGAGTTAGAAAGCTCGTTTGTGTTGAAATTTTTACAGTTCTAGACACATTGAAGTGTCATGAAGAATTTTGTGGCCTTAAATTGACCATGTGATAGGGAAAATAAATCTTGCTACTTCAGCATAAATTCTCAACATGCTGAAATTGAATCCAAGTATTGATTTAGTGATATAATGACTTGTGATTCAATTAGGATGTGAATGAATGCATGCTATGGACCTTAATGATTGCTTCATGAGAAAGAATGGGAATTTCCTTGTAAATGAATACCTACATATGCTTATACATGCATTTGAGAAAAGAAAAGAAAAGTACATAATGCAAATATATGCCAAAGAGAGAATGTATAAATTTCCCTTATGCATGTTTTAACATATGGAAAAGCAGACAAGGCTTATATGGGTGAGAGGGAAGGCAAGAATAAAGGTTTTCCTAAAAGCTTTATAAGTTGGTAGATGTATCGACTAGGAATAGAATTGTATGTGATTCGGAAATGGAAAAAATGAAGTCTGAGATGATCCAAACTCCATGAATCACAAGAAGGATCTACAAGATTTGGAAACAGAATACAATCCGAAATTAACACGGCTTCGGATCTCAAGCTAGATGTCTTGGAATTCGACGATTTCAAAAACGAGAGAAAATCTACGTTTTGAAACTCAATTTAGGCTCAAGAATCATTGAAATCTGATTTGGATACTCTGAGATATGGACGAGAGTAAACAAGGCGCCACAATCAAGAGATTGATAAGCCTAGGAACGCCACAAGGATGAGCACCCTTGATAAGTTCAGAGAATTCTATGAAGAACCAAGAGAGAGCAAGTCTCACAAGCAAATATGATCTGAATTGTCTTCCAAAAGTTAGGGTTTGCCTTTTATATGAACATAGCAACATCAAATTGCTTAGACCTAACCAAACAGCTGACCAATCAGTCCCCAACATGGATAATAAATCATGCTCCATCATATGCCCTTCAACCTTCTTAATAAAAAAAGAAATTAATAAAATTAAAGAAAACAACCCAAAATCCAAGCTAAGTTGGCCCATAGGAACAACCCAAATATACTTATTACAAACTTTATTTAGTAACAAAACTGAAAAAGTAAAAGATGGTGTCAAGCCTTCCAGCATCAGCATGGAAGCTCTTCCTGCGCGGGGCAATGCAATGCACCATTTTGGGCTTCAAGTCTTCCAGACAACTGGAGGGCCTCACAGAATTGTGCAAACTTGTTTTAATGCCTCCTTTGTTTTTCCTAGCCCTTGATCTTGTCATAGGTCCCAGATCTTGAAGTGCCTTATTGTCCTTGCCACTCAGTATCCTCATCAAA
>JAMLFY010000023.1:615955-666605 GCA_030441495.1 Dalbergia oliveri
CAATTTATTATGAAGAATGAGCATACATCAAGGTTCATTTTTAACATTAGAAAACATTCATTCCAATTGGTTTTCTTCTTAGTATGATCTTTATGCATGAATGCAACATGTCTTTAATGAATGCATGGTCATTCATAATTATAACACTTAAACACTGAGCATATATAGTTCACATAATCATTACATAACTTTCTTTCTTTCTTTCTTTGTCTTTCACTTTAGGTAACTCAAACATTTTATCTTTAGCTTAACTACCCTTTCACGTGGCTTCTAACTAACCGCATAATGTACGCCAATTTTTACTGGAATTTTTACTGTCATTAGGAATTACCATTACTGAGGTAAATATTATATAAAATTTGAGACCAAACAATCCTTAATAAATGAATATAACGTTAGAAGAAAGTTAGGAGCAATTCGTGCAAGTATTGCAAACCCCAATTTTCTATACACATGTAAAATGACCAAAATGCCCCTGAGGTTATTTTACTAGAAAATGAGGATCGTGGGCCCCACCCATCCTCAAGGGATGTTTTGATGTTAATAAGGGATTGTTTGTGTTATGTGTGTTAATAGAGGAGAAGAATCCTAATTTTGAGCTTCGACGCAAAATGACTAAAACGCCATTCGCCTTTTTAACTTTAGATGCGTGCCACTTGAGTCTTTGAACCTCACTAAAATGTGTTAAAAGGTGTTTTTAAGCCATGATTAACCATTGGTTAAGCTCGGGTGGTTGGTATTTTAAGTAAAATGACCGTTTTGCCCTGTCTTTGTGTAGTTTTACTTTTGAGATTTTGATTCGTCTAATGAAACCTAAGCAATATTAGGCTCAAATTAAAGCTTATTAAATTCTAATTATTAATCTAGAGTCAAAATTATTTATTTAAATTGATTAGAACCTAAAATTGCTTTAAAACACTCAAATTGCTTACTAATTCACCTAAGCCCTTAACCAAATTCTTTAAATTGCATGAATACCTTACCTACACCTAAATAATGCATGGAACACACAAATTTCTCCTCCTTGGGCTGTAATGGACGAAATTATTGATGCCATTATGCATCAGAATAATTGCCCAAGAAACACTAAAACAAAAAATGCCAAAAATTCCCTAAACATGGCATAAAACATGCCTTAAACAAGGAATGATTTTCCTCCTTTGTTCCCCATGAAAATCCATCAGCCTTTCCTCCATTTGTCCATTTATGAGCTTCAAAATCTCTATAAATAGGCATGCTTGAAGAGGTTTTAGAAGCCTTTGATCATAACTTACACAATTCTAGTTCTTAGAAGCACCAAAAGCTCTCATTTCCTCCTCCTTGCTGAATCCTTCTTCAAGTTTTCAAGAATATTTCTTCATTTCACTCCAAGAAACCAAGTTCTCTTCCTTTCCTTCAAATCAGATTAGGTAGGGAGTTGTTTCTAAGTTCATTTTATGCTATGACAAGTTATGTTTCTAGCTCAAAAATGATGATTTCATGGACTTTCTTCTAGCTTTCAATTTCGGTTTGTTTTCCTCTTTTCTTTTAAAAACATTTCGGCCTGATGGCCTAGATTATGATAGACCATGGTTTGATGATGTGTTCTTGAGTGTTGGTTGCAAAGCCTTCATAAAGTCAGACCTCTAAAACTTGAAGGTTTCACTAGTTTTAGAGCTTTACAATTTCGTTTTATCCTTATTTTTCTTTAATGATTTCGGCCAAATGGCCTAGAAGGAATATGATGATAGCTTGATGATGAGGACCTTGAGTGTTGGTTGTAAATCCATCACAAGTTAGGCCTTTAAAGCTTGAAAATTCCACTTGATGCAAAACTTTAAAGAATGATGTTTTTATGATGTAAAAATAAAGATCTTGAGTTTAGAACTTGAAAGATGTATTTTTCACTTTGTCTTGCTAAGATATATATATTGGGTTGAATTTATATTTCTCTAAAGTCTTGGAAGAGCTCTAGTAAAGAAATAAAAGGAACTTGCATCCATGTTTAAGTTTATGCCTTGCATAACCATGTTTACTTTTAATGTCATCACTAAATTCTCAAGAATAAATAAATGAACTTGCATATCTCATGTTTAAATTTCCAAGCTTGCATTTCATGTTTATATTTCAAGTTGTCACTTAATCTTCAAAGATAATAAAGAGGATGCATCTCATATTTATTTTATGCTCTCACTTTATTTTATAATGGCTAAAAGAATCAACGCATGACATGTTTATTTTTATGTCATCACCTAAAGATCCTAGAGCTCAAAGACTTGCCCAAGTATCACAAGCAAAGAAATAAGATTATTGGAGTTAAAGAATTATTCTTTAAGAAGTCTTGAGATTGGAGCTTAAAAGATGTAATAATTCTCTTCTCCCTTTCCGGTCCAGTGCGGTTACCGCCGCTCCTTTCTAAGATTCTCTTCTCCCTCCACTGGTCCAGGCGCGACTACCGTCTTCCTTCTTGCATCATGTTTATATTTCAAGTTCTTGCATCATGTTTAATTTTCAAGTCATCACCTTAAATCTTAAAGATAAAGAAATGGATTTGCATATCATGTTTATAATTCCAAGTTATCACCTTATAATGACAAGATTAAAATGAGGTTGCATAGCATGTTTATGATTATAAGATATCACATAAATCTCTTAAGCTCAAGACTTGCTCCTTTTATCTTAAGTGAGAATTTTAATTATGATATTTTCAAAAAGAATTAGTTTCTAAAAGAGTTTTAAAGCTTTGCAAAGATTCTACGAAACTAATATTTTATGTTCACTTAAATGTGATTTATACAATTATATGAGGTTCATGATTCGGTTTGATATGAGATTAGTACCAATAAATGATGATGATTTAATATGTTTGAAGTTGTGATAATTATGGTTTATTCTATGCATGTTAGAGATAAAACTAGCTTCCTAGAAAACCAAAAGCAAGATTTCTAGAACTTTAGAATGAAATTTATGCATTCTTTCCAGAGCCTTAGTGACCTTAAGAACCAGATTTTATTATGTTTAGATAAGGGACAATGATTCATAATTGGTTTAGTAATTAATTTTAGCATCATAGGGAAAGCCGGAACGAGAAAGGGTTAAAAACGTAACTTCTAGCATACCGTAAAACCTTAAGAACACTTACTGCCTATGCTGCCCCATATAGTCTAATAATGTTCTTAGGCTTATAATTGATGGTAATAAATCCCTTAGATGCATAAGTAATTAGTTTAAGGTTACCCGATTTTAGAGTTTCGGTTATTTAGGGACTCCTCCTGAGAATTTTAGATGACATCTTTTGATGCTTTGGAATGTTAGTTTATATGATGAAGTAATGCCTACTGAGAATTTGATATTATTGAATGATTTCATGGCTTGCATGTTATAGTTGCTATTGCAAACAATGAGAATGTTCATGCATCTTGATGATTATGATATAACATGCTAAGACTTAATGGTGACTTAAATTTATGAGGAAATGATCCTTTGGACCCATCAGACTATAGGTGGTGAAAGGTGATCCTGAGAAAATGATCCTTTAGACCCATCAGAACTATAGATGGTGAAAAGGTGATTCTTGCCCCCTAGCCCGTTCTCTCAAAAGGGTAGAGTCGGGATTTTAACTTATCAAAAGGGATAAGTATATGCTAGTGACGACTAGTAAGGTATGAGCTCATAACCTAGATTACTCCCAAAAGGGTGGAGATAGGGTGGCCCAGGAAAATGATGATGAAAGTAACTTTAAGTCACCTAAGAAACTAAGTAAATGCATTATGTGAATATGATGTTCTACTATGCATAGTATTTATGAGATGATGATGAGAAATATGATGTTCTGCTATGCATAGTATTATGAAATGATGATGAGGAATATGATGTGATTTTATGCATAACATGTTATTATATATGAAAGGAAAAGTTCATTATATACATGACATGCTAAGTTTATGATGCATTATAAGACGCATGATTAAATCCGACGAACCTCGGTAAAGTATATTTTCAAACTTAATAAATCAATCTTAGCATGCTCATTATTTCATAATAAACCCGAGGTTCCTGGGGACGATGATGATGACACAATATATGAGGTGAGTACCTATTTATTCTTTATAAGTTTCTCACTCCCTCTATTTTTCTTTCCATCTCATCTTCAAAAACAGAAAGGAAGCGTTCGTGAATCACATTGAGGCTTTAATCGTAGTTGAATGATCCTTAGTTTTACTCTTGTATATTTCAGTATATCTATCCCTATCCCTGGAGTGTTATTACTAGGTGCCATTAATGGATGTCCTTCCATCCATATATTATTTATGTTTTGTTAGATTGCCTACACCTAGTCTTATTTTGTTGGTAGGCAAAATATCTATATGTGATATGTAATTATGGATGTCATATGATGGAGCCAATATGATATGTTTCTTCATGATATGTCTATTCATTTCGCTTTATTTCGATTATCATTCACATTATGCGCGGCTCACGTTTTCAATTATGTTTAAAAAAAAATGGCTCGTAATTTCACTAAGTATTTTCAAAGTATGATGAAAGAACGAAGCAAAGAGTAAAGTCTAGTAATTAATCGAATACAACCTAGGTGTATTCGGTTAATTATTAGGGTGTTACACATAACCTCCCTAGCGAATATAGATGTGGCACCTAAACCTGGATCACCAATTGCCTAAGTTGTGAGCCCCAAGTCATTCAAAAACTAATTTAAGCTTTATTAATGAGAATTTGAGTATTCGAGAACTTAGTGATAATGAGGACGACAAATAGATGAGAGAAAATATTTTTGGGTTTGTATTACAGGTTTTGGGCCCGTAGATGAATAGAACCCTTAAATCTGGACTAGAAGTTACTCAAGGCCAAGGTAAGATAGGTCCAAGGGTAAATAGAGTATTAGGCCCTGAGATTAAGTTTGGATAATATTTTGATTTCCCAGTATGGTGTTTTACCCATTTGGAAATTCATAGGTGATTTTAACACCAAAAAAGCTATTCTCACCAAGTTTAAGTGAGCCGCTTATATTAAGCCAAGTGGATGGCCAAGATCCATTCTTTGATCAACAAATCAATCCTAGTCATTCATGTCATTTCTTCATAAAGAAAAAATAAAAGCTCAAATAGATGAATACTGCACCAAATTGAGAGATTAAAACAACCACCACCTTTTTATCTTCTTCCTAATTTTGGCCAGCTTAAGAAACACAACCCTCCATGATCATAAAACTCTTAAACCCTAACCCTAGCTTCCATGGTCCCAAAGCCCTAACTTAAAGCTTCTAAAACCACAAGCTACATTTACTAAAGTTCATTACACTTCATAACCTTCGAAATGAACCAATTAGTATTTTGATTCATCACTATCTCCACCATGAAATATGATATACTACTGTCGGAAGAAGGACTAGGTGCTGTTTGGAAGGGCTTTAAGTAGAGAAATCATTTTGGGAGCATCATCTAAAGCAAGAAGCCTTAAAAGGTTCAAGAGTAAGGTTTTTGCAGCCTTTTCTTTTTCAAAATTCTTTTTTCTTAAAATATTAAATGGTTGAGTAGTTTGATATTGATTTTTTTGCATGGACTGAGTAGTTTGATGTTGTTAGAAAACCATTTTTATCAAAATAAGTTTTAAGTTAAGTTGTAAAAGACTCAAATTTTTCACTAGCAGGAATATTGTTTTATGACTTCTCAAGTAGTATGAGGCATGTTTTTTTATCTTTTTTTATATGAAGTAACATGTTAAGGTAACTCCATAATTTTTCTTGAGTCCATTTGAGGTATGTTACTATTTTTGAAAAATAAAAAATAGAGGTTATTCTAGTTGCCGTTTAAATACCCAATTTTGAAGCTCTTGAATTTATCTGAATTTGTTACTTGGTACAAATGATTAAATTTTACTGTAAAAATTTTAACATGTTATTGTAGACAACTTAAGGTTTAACTTGAATTTTACAATTTATTAAGTTCATTAGTTATGGTAATAATTAGAAATTTTGACTCTGATTCATTATTTGAGTAGATTTTATCCACTGATTTTGTATAATTTGTTTAACATAGCTAGAAATTTCTTTTTGAGTCAAATTTTTAACAGAATTAACATAGACATGTTCATACTCCTAATCATCCCACCCTTTAGTGATGTTTGATTAATTAAAGAATTTTCTATAATAACTGAAATTATAGACATGTGCTATATGAGTTGAATTACTAATTATGATGGATATGCTAAGGATTTTGTGTCTGGACACTATGTGATTTAGTTATATATTCGATGCTATGCATATATGATTATGATGCTTGTGCATATGACATACACATGACTTGTCAAAGTATTTTTAATAAATAAAACATTAAATTGTTAGGGTGAGTGAACCAGGTCACCAATAAAAATTAAATCGCCAGTTAGAGCTAACCTAGTCATTTATAAAGATTAAATCATTAAGGAAAGTAAACATAGCCACTTATGAGATCTTGTTCACACTTGAGTCATGGAAAGTAACTCACTATGAATAGTACTATGTGAAAGTTGAAGAAAGTAAACTTGATAATCATGTATAAGAATGAAAGCTGAGTCTTAAAATCAACCCATTACATCCTGATGGGCAAGACCACTTATGTTAAGAGCACATGAAGTTGAGAGAAGATATCAAAGTAAAGGAAAGAAATGAAAATGAATTAAGAGAAATCAAGAAAGTCATTGCATTTATCATATGCATACTTACATTATTATGAATTATTTGCTTACTGATGATTTATTTGAGTTTGAATATTATATGATATATGTGAATCATGTGTCTAAATCATGAGTATGTTTATATGAAATGTTTAGAATAAATTATGGTTGCAAATGAATTTTGATGGTTTAATTGACAAAACTTTAGTGATCTACTAAAAACTTTGTTCAAATAAAGGAAAAGGAAACTGAAACCATGATGAGGAGAGTTAAGCTAAATAAAACAAATCTTAGCAAGGAGGAAAAGGAAAACCGAAACTATGTATGGTCCAAAGACGGAATACTCAAGCTTTAGAGGTTTCTACATGACAACAACAAGCCATTATCTTGAAACCTCATCATCAAGCCAAAGTTTTTCTCATAAAAAGGCTCCAAGGACGAAAACAAAAGGAAAAAAAGGAAGAAAAAGAGTTTTGAATCAAGAGAAAACTAGAACTTTTTTTTGAGAAACAAGTAAAACTTTGAAATAAAACCCCTACCTAAGGAAGCTCAAAAAGAAATGAAAGAAAGCTTGAGTCTTCAAAGAAATGAGAAGACAAAAATCTTCTCGGAGGAGGATGTGTGTTCGGCCAAGGGAGAAGTCAGGAGATGCAATTTTCCTTGAGGTTGTAAGCTTGGAAATGGAAAGTTTAAGTGTTTGAAGAGGTGGTTTGAGGTGAGGGAGTGGTGGTTCAAGGTTGTTTGTGGTGGTGGAAGGTTTCTTTGAGGAGGAAAAAGAAGGAGCAAGATGAAGAGAAATTGAGAGCAAATGAAAGAAAATGCAAGAAAGCTTAAACTTGGCAATGATTTAAAGTGTAACTAGTTTTAGGCTTGGTATTTATAGAAAAATGACACAATGTAGGCTGATTTGGGGGAGGATGGCCGACGTTTTCATGGGCCAAAAGGGGAGGACAAATATCTCTTGATTGGTATGGTTGTGAGTATGGGCAAGGCACGGTGAGGATGACTTCAAGTATGGTTCAAAGCATGGCTCTTTGAGTTTAAGAAAAATCAACATGTGAATGGACATTCGGTAGCAGTGTTCGGCTATTCCATGTGCAACCTAAGGGGGAGAGAAATTGTCCATGTATTGTCGTTGAGTGATGTGTTTAGGTGTTCTTTGATTAAGATTTTGATTAAGAGTTTGTAAGAAAGTGTTTAGGTGTAGGCAATGACTAATTAAGGTTGTTAGACTTGATTAAGAGAGTGTTCTTGCTAGATTAAGATTTAAAACCATTTTCTTAGTCAAATGAGGGCATGGCCACAATTCCTTAATTAAGGAATTGGAGAGAAACATATTCAAGATTCCATGACTAGGAATCTTGAATCAAAAAGTAAATGAATTAGAGTTTAACCAAACAATCTTAGGTTTCTAATTAACCTTAATAAATTATTTTGACTCTACTTAATTATCGAAATAAATTAATCTTCGATTAGAGCCTAATATTGCTTAGGTTTGCTAAATTACGTCATTAGGCTCACTATACACGTTTTTAGGGCAAAATAGTAATTTTGCACTAACTCATTCTTACCTACTTTTCTAACTAAACATCAAAAACCACTCATAAACAAATATTCGAACTTCTAGAAAAGTTTCCGATTGTAAAAGCACCTTTACCCGCGTAAAACACGCAGGTATTTTTGGTCATTTTAGTTGAAAATTCAAGAAAATGAGATTTTCACCTATAATATTTAAACATAACAGTTATAAGGGCTCCTTTCAAACATTGAGTTGACCCATTTCTCAGCATTCTTAAGTCGGCTTCTAATTTTGGGTAAAAATAACCTCAAGGGCATTTTGGTCATTAGTACTAAAGATAAAAATTCTGGCGTTACACTGCACCGCCAGGACGTTGGGAGGATGACTAACTCAGTTATCATTGTCTAACTCTAGATCCTTATTGATTCTGTATTTTAAGGAAGTAGCAGATGTTATTATTCTGGATACAAATGGTTTTTTCTTTAAGGAATTTAATAGGTATTTCAAGATGATTGTACATATCTATTGACTGTTAGACTATAGCTACTAATGTTCCACTCAACATATATATACATATTGATAGGCTATTGATGGCCACATTTGTATTTTAAATCTTCAATGCTAGGTTTATTTTATTTTATTTTCATGCTTTACAACTTATATTAGTTAGAAAAATGTAAGTACACACTTCTAATTATTGTGCTAATACTCGAGTAACACATGATAGTTAGGAGGGTGTTACAATATTTAATAGGGTTAAATGCATTTTACTCCCTAACTTTTAGGTCATGTGTAGTTTATACTTTTCAATATGTATCAAACACCCTAAATGCTCCAAATTGTGTAAAACAACCTAGATTAAAATAGTGCAAAACTTTATGTCATAGTAGGGTGTCGAGTTGCACATAATAAAAAATCAAAGGCATTTAAGTGCATATGAGAATTCACAAACAATGTGTCGAGTTGCACAAATTAGAAACACTAAAGGGTTGAGTGCACATAAATCACATGTTCACTAGTCACCAAAATTATGCTTGAAGACCTTTGCACCGTTCGAAAGTTTAGGATATTGCAATACATATTTTGAAATGTTACATGATCTAAAGTTCAAGGGCATAGAATGCATTTTACCCTATTTAATATAAGAAGGGTATAATTAATTCACTTTCCCTTCCTAGCCATACAATTGGACCAAAGTAGCCACTTCCCTTCCCAACATGTGACTAGGAACCGAAAGATAACATCTTATACTTTAATTGTCACCAAACATTTAATTAAATGTTCATGCTCATTTCATAAGTAACATAATATCCATTCCATAAAGTTCATATCATGCAATCATTTTTCTTAATCATTAACAATCATAGTCATCATAATCATCCACTTCATGTTCATAAATGTTCCAAGTCCACAAATTGGTGAAATTCTAGTAGTATAATTGCTAAAAACTTTAAAATTGCTTTCTACTTATATCAACATAGCATTTATGCATTACAATAAAAGGCATATCACATGTAATACTTTCTTCAAGGATTTTAATAACTTTCAATTTTAACGATTATGATAACTTCATTAAGTCTAATTCTCTAAATTCAAAATTAACCAACAAGTCACATAAGATTCACATCATAAATAATTCAAGTTCCAAGAACAAACCATAACCTCATATATAATTATCCATTTTTAATGTTCATGCCACAAGATATTACAAAGAGGCAACATTTGACCCACCTAAACTTTAGCCATATACAATTTACACTATTACTTTTCAAAAATATGCATTGCGACACCTAACTTTCAAATAGTGTGAAAGAACCCTTACCATAATTTTGGCAACTAACGAACTATGATTTATTACCCTCTTGATGTTTCTAATGTATGCATCTACATCTATTGAATTCTATGCGCACTTAACCCCTGGTCTTTTATTTTGTGCAACCCAACAAACTAATAATTAGCTAAGGTTTTGCAGGATTTTAAAGTTAGGGTTTTTTGACATTATTTGGAAAGTTCAAGGTATCGCTAGACATGTTTTGAAAAGTTAGGGTGCAAACTGCACATGACCTAATCAGGGTGGCAAAATGCATTTAACCCTATAAAATCTATAGTTATCTTATCCCATTGTTCTAGCCTCTTACTTCGCAATGAACTAGGTATAAATGTGCTTTGTAATCATTGTTGACAATTCCCAGCTCATACCTTATTAAATCAAAAGCCAAATAGGAGAAATGAAAATTAAAATTCTCATCAAGGACGAAATTTACATTGCCAATAACCATACACATAAAATTTCCTTTTTAACATAATCCACCTAATCTCATATCAAATTGATTTTATTTAACAAAATTTAACCCAAACCAATCCATCTTTCATTTCTTTAATTTCAACACATCATGACATAATTAATAAATTAATTCTACTCATCCAAAGTATTATTCTAGCTAAAGTTTACATGTATCAAGCTTTAGAAACACAAAACTAACCCAGACCTCTAAATTATGCATAGGTTGAAATATGATGCTATTAAAAGCTCTTCAGGAAATAATACATTGGCCATAAATATTATTTTATTTAGAACTTAAACTCACTATGCCCTGAAAATACCAAAATATCTTTTTATCTGTGTATCAAGTGTAGAAACATAATTTCTTTAAGATATGTTTGTGAGTTTGGATTTTGGAGCAAAGTGAGTAAAGGGAGGATCCCGTAATATAGTTTCAGCATGCATAGTCTCCTCTCCCTTCCCTTCCCCTCCAAAATCCAAACTCACAAACATACCGTTAGTGTATGAAGAGTCCAAACATCATCTTAATTATATAACAAGTGTCATAATTATCAAAAACATCATTTTAGTTATGAAATAGGTGTCAAGATTATCAAAACATCATTTTAATTGGGTAAGAAGGGGGTAGGATTATCAAAAACACCATTTTAATTATGTTTCAGGTGTTAGGATTACGAAAAATATCATCTTAATTATGTTTCATGCATAATGATTACCAAATATATCATCTTAATTATGTTTTAGGTCTCAGGACTTTCAAAACATAATCTTAATTATGTTTCAAGCATCAAGATTACCAAACACATCATTTTAATTGTTTCAAAGTAAGTCTAAGATCACCAAAACATCTTTTTAATTATATTTCTAGTGTTAGGATTACAAAAAAACATCATTTTAATTATGTTTCAAAATAGTTACTATCAAAAACACAAAAGCAACCCTTATAGATCAATGTCTCAAAGTTTCTTCACACCCTCCAAATACACATCTGAAAGTCATATTTTCAAGCTTTTATGCATCATAAACAAGGGAATTCTATGTATATGGATCAATGTTCAAACTTTCTTCAAAATCACATGAAACATCACAAAAACATTATATAAGTAAGGTGTCAACACATGGCCGAATTTCAATCGCATACTTAAGTTTTCAAATTTCTTTCAACAGCAGGAGTTACCAATCATGAAATAAAACCCACCTACAACATGTTTCAAGAACCAGCTCAACAAAATTTGACTTTGTACTTGGCTCAAATTTTAAGGTTCGAAAAGGCTAACATACAAGAGCGAAAGCATAGAACCCTTACCAAGTGATGAACCACATGGAATGGGTTTCTTGGGCCCTAAAGGACTGAAATCAAGCAAAAATCCTTTTCATTCCCCAAAACCAAAATCATAGCAAAGAAGCTTGAAAGATTTGATGAAAAAATGCTTCATTTACATATTTCTTCATTAGGAATCAGTAAACAAGGAGGTAGTTATTTAAGTGGTTAGGTTGAAAGAAAGGAAGATGGAGGAGAAGAATGAGAGGAAGAAGAAAAGAATGAGGGTTTGGAGAGTATGGCGAGGGTTTAAAAAAAAGTAAGGTGCATGTATATGTTGTGCTTGGCCATGTGGCCTTAAGACTGCAGGGAATGTTTTGTTTTCTTTTTGTTTGAAGGGGAGTGTAGTTAATTAAGGTAGTCTAGGGTTTCATAACAAAGGATTTAAATATTTACAAATATAAATACAATAATTATTGCACACACTTTCTAATTCAAACAAATACTCTTTTATTCATACATCTAATTTTAAACTTAGGTTGTATTTCAAACCACAGAGAGAATATAATCTAAAATTTTCAACTTACATTGCACATGCACTTTCATGACATCCTCACAACACTTTTTGACCTTTAAACTAATTAATCATAATTAAGGGTGAAATTATTCTAATCTTTAAGATGCTAAAATCAACCGTGGATAATAAATTATCTTCACTAATTAATTAAGATAATTAAATCTCAATTAAACTTAATTATTGAAATTAACCTTCTAAGTCTAATTATCATCACAAATTATCTAGGCATCACATAAATCACATAAAATTAACTTAAATCAAGCTAAGTAATGATGATTAAGGCAATCATCACCTTATACACACCTAATCAACTTAAGGGTATTAAGGTAATAAGTGCAAACCAAAATCATGGCATTACATGAACCATGTTAAATTTTGTCTCTTTTATATTGGTTTTCTTCTTACATTGTTGCTCAAGTATTAGAGAATTTTGTATGTATGTCTTTTGTTTTCACTTGCCCAACAAAGTAGTATCAAAGCGAGGTCATGGGTTTGATCCCCCTTGACAATGGAGGAGGGAGATTATTAGCTTTATTTGGTATGCCACTCTTAGGATTTGATAGGCTTAACATCCTTACCATGATACCTATAATGGATACAATTCCTCAATCAGATGCATGAGAAGAAACTTTTTGGAAATAAGGTTGCGTCCGGCTAATAGCTATAGCTTTTGGTCTAGTGGTAAGTGTTCCATTCAATAAGTGTGAATCAAAGACCAATGGTTTGAGTCACTGTGCTTGTTGTATTCAAAGAATCGTAGTTTTGGATCCATGTGCAGGGCCTCTCTGTGTAAAGTCCAGTTTATTCGTGCAAAATTACCAAAATGCTCTAGGAATTTTTTTATTAGATTGACTTTGAACAAACCTTAATTAGGAATTTTACATTATGGTAACATTATACGAGTCTTAGATAACAATTGGTGCAAAACCACAAATCGATTTTCCATGCGCAAAATGACAAAAATCTGAGTTTTTCCAGAAAATAAAATAGAAATCCTGGCTATCCTCAAGGGGATAGATTTATGTTTGAAAGGAATTATTTGTGATATATTGATGTTGAGGTTGAGGTAAAAATCTCAACTCCTGGTTTTTACGTACGTGAAATTACCAATTTACCCTAAGTAATTTAACCTAGATTGAGCAATGTTTGAACCAATTAATTCAAGAAAGCCTAAAATGGTTGTACTAAGTAATATTTGGAAAGTTCAAGTAATTCAGAGTTTTATGTGAAATTACCTTTTTACCCCTAGTTAATGCTTAATGAGTTTACTTAAGTAATTAGGCGATATTAGGCTTAATCTTTTGAATTGATTTCATTCATTAACCTTGAGTTAAAAATTAATTACATAAGGTTAAAAATAATTACTTGAGGTAATTAGAGCCTAAGATTGCTTAAGGTAAAATTAAATTTTTCTTTCCTTAATCACAAGAACTCATAAAATTAACTATTTTAAGCTTAAGGTTAAGATTTCGGTTTAGGTAAAATCTAGTACAATTATATTTTCTTATCCTAAGTTTAGAACTTATGTTACAAATTGATTTTAACTTATTTGAAATTAACTTCATTTACTAGTGTATGATTATTCTTTTTACCTTGTCTTGAATTGTCCTAAACACTTAACCTTTTACCATTTTTCACTAATCTATCAATTCCTAATCTTTTACCTAAGTAATTAGACATCTAATACATGTTTTACCACTTGCAAATAATGAGCAATCTGATCACAATGCAATCAGAAAACCAGCGCCCCTTTGCTCCATATCATCATATTTTAATGGTTTTTCCAACAAAGAAACATATCTAACCTTATCACCATTTCTTTAGCTTTCTTTTTCATTATTTATGGTTATGTTTAATCAAAAGAAAATCCATCCATTTCAGGCACATAGTGATCAGCCACAATGTCTCCCATTAGCACCATATTTTAGTATTTTCATCCATTATACATGAACAAAATTATTACAACCATATAAGCTTTCTTTTTCTAAAGTTTTCTTTAATTAAAAAATGAAATAAACCCTCCATTTCTAGCCATGTTTGCAATGGCCAAACAGCCCCCATGAGCCTATAAATAGAAGCTCTTTCATTGCCAAAATGTGCACACAAACACTCTTAGCCTTAGCACTTGCTTACTTGATAGTTTCCTTACTCAAAGTTGCTCAAAGTTCTCTAATTCTTTCAAGACTTCAAGCTTTCTTCTTCTTCCTCATTCACATTCAAGAGACTCCATTCTCAACCTCTAATCAAGCTCTAAACCTCAAGCATACACATTCCAACCATAAATCAACTCCTAAACACATAACCTTTCCATTTCCAAACACAAAAACACAAGAAAAATTCTTCCTCCATTCTAACTAGCCTTGGCCGAATTCATCATCACCATTAGCATCAGATTTTCTTCTTCTTACTTCATAAAAGATCAAGCTTAATCTCTTGTAAACAAGAAACAACTTGGTAGGGAGTTTATTCTATGATTCTTCTCTTGTTCTTTCCTCTAAAATTGGTTCCTTTGGCTTGTTAATGACCATGGCTTGATGATGAGGAACCATGGTGGTGGTTGTGAATCCATCATATAATGGACCTCTAAAGCTCAAGGTTTAGTTTTTGTTGTCAAAAGATTTATAGAAAAATTGTTAGTTTCCTTTAAGTTGATTCTTTTTGAGCTTGATGATGAGTTCAAGAAATAAGATTCTTGGAACCATGGTATTAAGAACTCTAAAGCTCACTTTCTTTGTACTAAGAATATTTGGAGTCAAAGAGTTTTATTCTTTAAAGGTCTTGAGCTTTGAGCAAATAAGATATAGAAATGAACTTGCATCCATGCTTATGTTTTAAGCTTTGCATAATCATGTTTATATTTCAAGTCATCACCTAGATTTGCATATCATGTTTAATTTTCAAGCTTTGCATGATTATATTTATATTTTAAGTCATCACCTTAATTCTTAAAGATAAGAAAATGGACTTGCATATCATGTTTAAGTTTCAAGCTTGCATAATCATATTTATATTTCAAGTCATCACTTTAATTCTTAAAGATAAGTAAATGGACTTGCACATCATGTTTAAATTTCCAAGTCTTGCATATCATGTTTAAATTTCAAGTCATCACTTTAAATCTTAAAGATAAGGAAATGGACTTGCACATCATGTTTATATTTCAAGCCTTGCATATCATATTTATATTCCAGTTATCACCTTATAATGACCAAGATTAAAAATGAGATTGCATGTCATGTTTATGATTCTAGTTATCACCTAAATCTCTAAAGTTCAAGACTTGCTCCTTTTATCTTAAATAAAAATTTTAACCATGGACATACTTCTAACATATAATTTCGGCCTTATAATGATAATAGGCCTAGAGTTAAGGTTTACTTTATGTTAAGGCTTCATGTGTTTTCAATGCCTTGAGATAATTTTAAGAAAATCTAGTAACTAGAAATGTGTAAAAGTGCAATTTTTGAAAGCTTTTAGAGATGTGAATTATGGCTACTGATTTGGATTATTAGTTTATGTATAATTCTGTTTTGGGATTGTCTAATTGTGTACGAATTGCTAATAATTAGTGTAATAATTAATTTTAGCATCTTAAGAAAAACCGATAATTAGAAAAGGTCAAAAACGCAATTCTAGAACACTTAAGATGTAATATTGTTCAATGTTGTTTGGTACTATTTATAAAGTTAAAAGTTAGTGAAAATTATTGTAATAACCACTATTGATCTCTTTGTTGCATAAAAGAATAATTACAAGTGTTAGATTAAACCGATTTGTAGTTTTGACCCGTTTAAAGGTTAACGAGTAATTACCAATAACTTGAGGTTGGAAATGAGAATTGTGTTTGTGATGACCTTTGGTGCATTATGTATATCTTGATAAAGCATAGCATGTGCATTAGCTGAGCCGGTCCATTGATTCGCATATGGGTAGGAGCATGTTTACCTTTCAATAAGATGTTGATAATAGCATACCCTGCAAATCATGTTATGCTGAATTACAATTGTGATTGAGATTTTAGAGATGCATAGTTGATGTGTTCTATGAGTATGAAATGTGAATTCATAAGTTATAATGATATAATACTCAGGTTTGCACTTTAATGAACATGCTAAAATAAAGGTGACATAAGACACATGAAAATGATCCTCTAGACTCCATGAATTAAAGGTTATGAGAGGTGATCAAAAAGAACCCTTTAGACTCCAGGAATTAATGGTTATGAAAGGTGTTCCTATGCCCCCTAACCCGCACTCTGGAGTCGGGAATTTAGCTTATCAAGAAGATAAATAAACTAGTGACGACTAGTTAGGTATGAGCTCATAACCTAGAACTCTCAAGAGGAGAGAAGATATAGGGCAACCCCCAAGGAAAAGTGAATAAGAAATTTAAGTCACCTAAAAGAATATTGTAGAAATCATGTTAGAAAGTTTATGTTCATTATGTCATTGATTGTGATATCTTTATAATAATTGGCATATGGCATTGACATGCATTCATGACATAATATGATGCATCCATGACATTAAGATTCATGCTAAAAGACACGGACCTCAACTAAAGGTATTTGGAAATTAATAAATGAATCTTATGCATGCTCACATTTTCATAATGAATCCAGAGGTTCCTGAGGACGATGATGATGACACAACGCATTAGGAGGTGAAAGCCTTACCTAGATTCTTTATAAGTTTCTCATTCCCTTTTTTTCTTTCCATCTCGTCTTCAGAAGTTGATGGCAACGTTCCTGATCTTCGCTGATGCCCCGTGGGAAATGCACTATGACCGATTAACCGATCCTATCATTTTGTGGGTCATTGCAATTCATTTGTACGTCTTTATGGATCGTCCCTTTTCGCACCCCGTTTTTAGTAACCTGGTTCTCCCCACTGCCCCTTTCTCGGATGATCTGGCCTTCGAGCGTTCGCATCTGCAAGGTTAACACTTCCATATACTCATTCTGAGGCATCATCGTTTGAGACTTCCCAAAATACACCCTGATCACCACCTCGTTCTCCTGGGTCATGGTCGGACCCCTCAGAGGATCTCTCCCTCCCGTCACCCCTCATGTAGGTCTGTCCCTGTTGTCCTTATGGAGGTGTAGGGTGATAATGATGAAGAGACCACAGTCATGCGCCAACGAGTGGAGCGAGCCTGTACGTAGAGGAGCCACCCATCCTTGCGAGGTGCCCATGGGACTTTATGCCACACAGAGATGAGTTGTTTCATGGTTTTCACTCCAAACATCTAGAAGGAGTAGTAAGGAGAGGAATATTATCTCGTTTATTTTGTATTCGATTGTTATTGTTCATCTTGGATTCCTGTACTTAACTTAAGCTCAATTGGTGGGTAGTGTGTTTTGGTGCTTAATATGGAACAGTTAATACTTATGTTATAACTATATGTGATGATGTGGTTATGTTCATGTGATAGTTGTGACGTATGTGATCAGTTTTTATTTCTCCTTTCTATGTGCAAGAACGACGATGGGTTTTACTTAATATGCATGGCTCACATTTTGTTTTCAAAGTTCAAAAAAAAATTTACCTGTAATTTCATTAAAGTATTTTTCAAGAGTTTAAATTAAAGAACTTGAACAAAAGAGTAATAACTAATAATTAACTTAAATACATCCTAGACATGTTGAGTTAAATATTAGGGTGTTACATCTTATGTCGAAAGTTTCCCTAGGATGAAAGTCAAGGGACGTGTTTCGTAGCAGCACTGGTGCAAAGTGAGAATAGCTTGTGTCGAAAGTCTTTTTGGATGCCCAAACCAAGAGTGTGTTTCGTGTGCAGTGCCAGTGCAAGTGAAAGGAGAAGGTATATATGGCTTTTGTTTACACCATTGGATACTTGAGAGATAAATTGATTTTGCATGAAGACAATTGTTTCAGATTAAGGGAGGATTTTGTTCAGATTTAACCTAGAGTCTTACATCAAGAATAAATGGAAGGCTCACAAGAGTCTCTTAGTTTAGGTTAGTTCACTCTTTATTCTTATCACACAAAATCTTCTCCATAACACAGTCATATCCGATATCGAGTTTCTTCTAGCATTAGGTCCTTCCTTTGCACTGCAATTTGGTCATTTGGTCCATTTACACCAATTGGATACATTATGTTACATTTCTCATTGAAATTGACCTTATTCGCTAGGTCTAAAAGCAAGTTTTATAGTAAATTTTTATTTCTTCTCTATCTTACTGTAACTAGTTTATTATAAGTGCAATGCACAGAATGATTAATAATAAAAAGAATATATTAAATATTAAATTCATTTTGATGTTTTTAAAATATTATACTCCATATATTCATGTAATTAAAAAATTATTTAATTCCTTTAATAAATATACTAATTATTATAAAATACAATACAAAATAAATAATTAGAAAAAAAAAATTGGAGCACAACAGTAAATTAGTAATGTGTCTAATATAATTCATGTAGTAGCATACACATTATGAAGGAAAGAAAACTATAACTAATAATCAACTTTAATTTACGATGATAATAAGCTATAATATCATAACACCATCCTTTCATGTTCTACAAAATAGCAACATATGTAGATATTAGTTAATCAACATCTGACATTATTTTAATACATATAAGATGTAAATAATAATATATTAATTGAATTAGAGTTAAACAACTTTGAGGAATAATAATGCTTCAATATATATTGGTTCATTCATTATCATTTCAAGGATGAAAAATATATACCTTCATTGGATGACACATTATCATTCTCATTTCTGTAAACTCAATTTTAATATTATGTATACAATTTCAGTCAATTATAATTAATTTTATTTTTTACTTTAACTATTATAATTGTGAGATCAACCTGATTAAAATAATTTATTTTAAACCATAATATAATTTGCCAATAATGAATATAGATTAGTACATATTTTTTAAAATAAAAATCTGATTGTTTTAAATACTAATCTTTAAAATAAATATCTAATATGAAAGAAATTAGTATATTTCATTTAATCAAAAATCAGGAATCATGATTGATGATTAAACTGATATAAATTATAATCAATTATATTTATTGTTATAATTAGTATATTCCCTACATAAATAAGTTAAGAGACAATTACTAACCAAATTGAAGTGAAATATTGAAATTAGTTATAATTAATTATATTTATTATCATAATTATTACAATTGGCATTATGCATAAATATGTTTTTGAAAAAAAATTATTTATATCAAAATAAACAACATGAATGAAGAATAGTAATGAAAAATTTTTCATTTTGTACAAATCATAATTACCCATACTTATTACAGAAAATAATATATTATCTTTTGGTGCAGACTAATATAAGTAAATATAGTTGATTAAAGAAATAACAGGTTATATTATTTGAAAAATGATTTAATAAAAATTATGAATAATGATTGGTAATGTTTGAATTTATCACAATCATGATCAAAGATACATTCTTTAAACAAATTACCCAAAAAAAGTTTGATATAATTTTTTCATGTCTTATATAAAATCTTATTCTCTAAAATAAATATCTAATTTAAATAAAATTAGTATATATGACATCATTACCAAAAATGTCACATTACAAGAAAAAATAATAATAATAATAATGAACCTGATACATAGTCATTTTAATCCTTTTAGCCAAAATCAATAATTTAAGTATGTTTCAATTGACTTTAAGTCAACCTGATTACCTTGAATCAATTTTTATTCTTTTTTAATTGACTTTATTTCAACATACGATCAATCAATTCTTTAGTTTTTTAATTAATTAAAGATCAATATTTGATCAATTTCAATGAATAAATAATTTTAATCAATTAAAAATTTCTAATATCTTCCTTATTTGATACCATTTTAATCAAATCAAATAAATGTTTCCTAGAATCAAAATAATATTAATGACTAATTTCATTTTAAAATCAACGTAGTATAAAATATTGAAAAGAAATTTGTTTTGAATTTTTTTAATTTCAAATGGAGATATGATATCCTAATACCGTAAACAATGGATATAATATTTGTTTTATTTCAAAATAGATATAATATTAAAGATTAATAATCGTGTAAAATACTTTGTAATATAATATCAAGAAATAGATATAATATTAAAGAATCATTTAAAAATGGGAATCTTATGTAATTTTAAATAATATTAATTTAAAATGATATATTAAGAAATTGATATTAAATAATATCGAATAATAATAATGATAATAAAATTTTTGATCAATCATCATCCAATCAATTAAAATCAGCATAGTATAAAAGATTTAAAAGAATATATGTAATATTAAATATCAAGGATTATTTAAATAATTCATAATCCAACATAAAATGGATATAATATTTAAGAATAATTTTTTAAATTGACATACGATATAATTTAATAATATAAATTCACAATAAAGTAATCTTTAAAAGACAATTATAAGAACAAAATACTAATAAGTAATTTTAGTTTTAAATCACTATATTATTAAATATTAAGAACATTTATATTATTTAAAGTTATATATATACATACAAAATAAAATTAAATAAATTCAAATAAAATCTATATATATATATGATTTCAATATGGAATTCGTTTAATATTTATGATAGAAAAGTATTTAAGACTTTATCTATGTAATTATAAATAATAATTAATTAATAAATAAATTATTGAAAAAGATTTATCATCAAGATTTCATAAAAATAGATGAATCTATTACTACTAAGAAAGGGAATATGCCAAAAAAAAACTATCATTTGGTGTCCAATTTCAGTTTTCCTCTTTTACGCTTCTAACTTAAATTTTACAATTTGCATATATTTAAAAAATATGGGTAAAATAGTAAAATTACTTATAATAGTTATCTTTTGCATGTGTAGTTTTCTTCCACCACATATGGTATTGTAACTAATTTTAAGCGGAAGTTATTTGTCAAATAGCTTCAATTTGTTTTTTTTTTTTTTTTGTCTGGACGACTTCAAATTTTGGAGAGAGGTTTGAAACCACTAAAAATCCAAAACCATGAAAAACCTGTTTCAAATGCCCCATTGTGAGTGGTTAATATTCTTTTTGTATCAAGTGCATTTTACACCTCACCATTCCATGTACCAATGGCATAGATATGATTCAAAGCATTTACATTTTTTATGAAGACTTCAAACTAGAGTAAGGATTTTCTCATCCGGTGTCTACTTTAATATTTTTTTTTCCTTTTTTTTTTTGTTTTTTGTTGCCTTTTGAGCCAGTGCATATGTGAAGTTGATAGCAAAAAACTGAGTTTTATCATCTTCCACATATTTGTATGCTACCAGTTTGAGACAACATAAGCACTATTGAATTTCAATATTTTTCTGTTTCATCATAGCAAAACATATTTTCTTAAATTTTTTGCGGTTAAAGATACAATAAAATTGAGTTTTGATTTAAGGTAATCATTCTTATTACATCATCTTTTTTACGTTTTTTTATTTATATATTAAAACCCAAAAAATAAAAATATGACTTGACAAGCACTGTCATGTTTGTAAGTTGCTATTATTTTATATATTTAACTTTTGTAATCATCATCTTAACCATATTTAATTGTATTATTGCCAAAAAAATAAAAAAATGCAACTTGATGGGCATACATGCTGACAAGTCGCTAATTTTTTAGGTAAGAAAATGAATTCACGTGAAAATGACATGTACAATATCCTCATTTGGAAAACTCTTTTTTATAAAATATTAGATATTGTTCTTTAAAACAAATATCAAATATCAAATATTAACTATATTCATTGCAATTATTATAATTGATACATTCACTAAATAAATAATCAGAATAAAAAATATGATTCGAATTTTCCACATTCTATATCAAAATTATTATTGTGCAAAAGAATTATCATTCCATGTGCTTAATCAATCCCATGTCTTAGATATGGATATAAATAATGAATCCCTTTAAATAAACTAATAAAAAAATTATTTCTACTACACCAAAAAAGATAAGCTAAAAATAAAAGAAATAGCTTCAAAATCAAAGTAGTAGCAAGAAATGTCCACCATAATTTGAAAAGTTCTTATGTTATCAGCAACAACAATAAAAGTGCAAGTGTCTCCTTCTTCAATGTATTCATTTTGCATAATACTATGCATCATAAGCCATGATATTCTAAAATGAAAACAAAGAAGATAAAAGGAAAGGCATGGAATAATATGAAGAAACAAATCACAAATTAACATAATTGCCAAGACCAATAGAATGAAATAACTGATCCAGAGTTGAGGAACAAAAAAGAGATAAAAGAAAAGAAATGAAATAATTAGAAGAAAAAAATAACAAATTAACAATTACCAAGACCAATAGAATGAGATGATTGATCTAGAGTGCATCATACCACATATTCTCACATATATATAGCCTACCTTCTAAAAGCTTTCATAAGGAATATAATTATTTGATTTGCAATCCTAATTATTTGATTAACTACTATAATTTTGATTGGAATTTAATGGGGGTATTATGAATTTTTAATTGATAGTTATTACAAAATTGATGGCTTAATATAATTAGTGTATTAATTGGCTTTTCATTGGCAAGAAACCAAATAGTCTGGTTGAATGACACGTCAACCATCTCCTTCCTTGCAAAACCTGATTTTAAAATTTTATTAGTTTATTACTAGTGTAATGCATGGGATGATTAATAGTAACATAATTATATTAAATATTAAAATTATTTATCTACATTTAAATAATTATACTCTTTGTATCAAAAAATAATTATACTCCATGCATAACTATACAGTAAAAAAAATTATTGGATTTCTTTAAATAATTATATTAATTCCTATACAATAATATGCTAAATATATAATTAGAAAAAACAGTACTACAGCAAATAAATAACTTGTTGAATATTATTAACGTAGAATACATGGTATGAAAGAAAGAGAACCCATACAATTAATGTCTTTTCACTCATATTTTTTAAAGGAATCAAAATAGTTGTAATAACATTAAAATAGGATTTGAAAAAATTTGATCGTTAATGTAGGATTTGAAACATTTAATTTAATTAAAAAATAATTTAATTCATATCTTCTTACTCATTGAAAAAATTATATAATGATTTAATAAAAATTAGATTTAAAATAATTTTGAAAAAAATTGAATTAAAACTAATCAAGATTTTATTTCAATCATCATATATTGATTGAAAAAAAATTGATTTTCAGCATTTGAATAATCTAATAATTGTTATATAATTTGATTATTTATTGTATTATATAATTTTCAAATTATGAATATTTGAAAATTATGATTACTCATCATTATTCATAAATAAAGGTTCAGAAATAATTTTAAATTACAAATAATTTCATATCTTCTCTGTAACACCATAATATTTAACCTAATACGCCTATGACGCGTTCAAATTAATTATTAGTTATTACTGTTTTGTTTCAACTCTTATCTTTTGATTTGGAAATACTTTAGTAAAAATATGGGTAATTTTTTTTTTAACTTTTTAAAATAATACATGAGCCATGCGTATAATAAGACCCGTCATTCATCTATCATGACATAAAGGGAAGATAAAACTCTTCATGGGCATATACAAAATATAAACACGGCCTTATGAACGTGACCACACCATCATATATATACATATAGGTAGCACAAGCATTAACTGTTCCATGACTCATACCAAAACAAACCACTAAGATAATATTATGCCCATCATCGGGTCAGCCAGATTGCAGTTATCACAAGAAACATAAACAGTATATACATAGAAACTAAGATCACCCTCGACGACGCTCTTGAGAGGGAGGAAGGTAGACAAGCGCGAGCGGAGTTGGAGGGGTAGCGAGTCGACCCACTGGATAAACATGAGCTCCCTTGACATGGACGGATGGCCCTCCTATTAGTGTGCTAGACTCCTTTCATAAGCTACGTCACTATAGCCTTTCCATCTCTACTTCCCACATCTCTGGAACGGTGGGAGCGAAACCGCCTGAAAAGTGCTGGGAAGGAGATTCCTGGGCAAATCGACCATGGCTCGGAGGCGAGGGGGTGATCAGGGGTGTGTAAATCAGGAAGTCACGGATGGCAGATGCGCAGTGTGGCCATGAGAGTGCCTCGGTACGCGGACAAGCGCACTCGAAAACAAAATCATTAGGAAAGAGGTAGCAGGAGACTGAAGGAAGCTGGTAACTAGGTGTGCAAAGGAATCTGAAATGAATAGGCGCACATCGACCACGAAAATGATAAGACTGGTTGGTAGGATCAAAATGCATTTCCCAGGTGGTGGCATCAATGTAAATCATGAATGTGGTCATCGCCCTTTGAAGACAAAATGGAAAGAAAAGAGAGGAAAATGAGAAACTTGAACATGACTCATAGGAGGACTCTCGCCTCCAAACATGTGTCATCATCTTTGTCTTCAGGAACCTCGAGTTTCATTATGAAAACAATGAACATAATAAGGTTCATTTATTAAGTTTAAAAGCCTTATCTAGATCCGTGTCTTTTAGCATGTTTCTTAATGCTATGAGTGCATCATACCTTGTCATAAATGCATGTCAATACCATATGAAACATATCACAAGAATCACAATAAATCGATATGACAAAAAATACAAGCTATCATAACTTGATCTTTCCTCTTTAATAATCTTAGGTGACTTAACTTTCTTGTTCTCTTCTAAGGGCCACCCTACCACTTTCTTCTCTTGAGAATTCTAGCTTATGAGCTTATACCTAACTAGTCGTCACTAGTCTAGTGCGAGATAGGGGCACAGGATCACCTTTCATAATCATTAATTCTAGAGTCTAAAGGATCACCTCTTTGGGTAACCTTCTATGACCATTAATTCCTAAAGTTCTGAAGGATTCTTTTGGATCACCTCTCATAACCATTAAATTCCGAGTCTATAGGATCATTTCCATGCATTTTATGTCACCTTTAGTATTAGCATGCTATTTAGAGATACAAACATAAGCATACGGTCATAGCCATCGTCATAACTCGTGGTTCAACATTTTATGTACAAGAATAAAATTGAAACAAGAAAAAGAGAATGAAATTTTAGGAAAAATTAATTTTGGCTTGATAGTATTAGCTACACGACGTATCCTCTGGTGCAATGAGAAATTCAAAGCCACGTCATTCTAAATAAAATATTTATTGGTTGATAGATTTTATTTCCTTTGAAAAGGAATTGATAATATCAAATTGCTAACCAAAAACATTAAGTATCAATAGAAAAAATGATTTGTATCATCATTGCAGAATACATGTAGATCTACAAGAATATTATAATTATAGATAAAAATAGCATATAAAATATTCAATTGTAACAAACAACCCACAACATAACTTTATCATATATAACACTTAGTGCAAAATATATACACAGGTAAAAATAAAATAATAAAACCATTAGTGTTCAACAGTATATCCTTTAAAGAATGCTACAATTAAAATATGTCAACCTAGATAACAATACTATTACCACAAATAAACACACATCATATATAATGAACATCAATGCAAGATTATTAAAGTGGAATTGAGCCAAACATTCAAAAATCTTTATCTTTCTTATTTTATTTTCATTTTTGTTTATTATTATTATTATTATTATTATTATTATTATTATTACTATGTATTTTTTTAACAAATGCTTAATGTGAAAACTTAACTTGAAAGTTTAAAATTTCTAATCAGATGAAATTCTAACTTAAACCAACGAAACTAGAAACCTACGTAACAATAAAGGAATAATTTCCAAAAATTTTCCAAATAAACTTAAGCCCACAAGGAAGATAAACCAAACCCAATCATGCAACCCAATAGAAACTAGAACCCAATTAGTCTAAACACAGCCCACTAAATAGAAATCCAAAAATAAGAACCCAACAACCATTTTAAAAAAAACAGATCAGAATTCCTTTTTGAAATAAAAAGGAAAACCCAAAGCCCAATTCTATATTCCCTATTAACTCTAAACACTATTAATAAAACAACCACAACCCACAAACCTTCGAAAGGCCCATGGTTCAGCCCCATTATGCTATGTGGCACAAAAAAAATAAAAAAACCTTGACCCAAAACAAAACCCTCTCTCACGCCACACACACACACGACACTCTTTCTTTCTCTCTCTCTCTCACACACACACACAGGTCTAACTCGCTCATACACACACAAATCTCACCTTCTCTCACACATGCATTCACTAAGAAAGATGGGGACAACAAGAGAGAGAGAGGGAACACTGAGGGAGAGAGGACAGAGAGGCTGAGAAGGGGGTGCTCACGGTGGTGGGTGTGGGGGCGCGGTGAGGTGCGGCGAGGCTAGGCTCTTCTCGGCTGAGGACCGGCGGCACATGCAGGGGAAGAGCGTGCACAGCGGAAGGGCTATGCAAGCTCACCGGCGTGCTGCGGGGATGGAGGCTGGGTTGGGCGGAGCTTCACGGAACCTCCATAAGTCGCGATCTGGCCGCGGATCGGGGTGGAGGTGGCTCTTGTTGTGCGGTGCCACGATGGCGTGCCATGGAGGAGCACGATTGGAGCTTCAAGGCAAGGCTGTCACCAGCGATGAGGGTGGTTGAGGCGCTCCCGGCGGTGGATCCGAAGTGGAAATCCGCGGCTGCTTTTCCTTCTTCTTCTCTTTTTTTTTCTGTATTTTGATTTTTTGGCCATTGGATTTGTTGATGTATTGTCTGATTTTGGTTTTTGGTTCCTGGCTTGGTTTTTACAGGTGGTTGTGTGTTAATGGAAGGGAGATCGCGGCAGCTGAGCAGCACTGGGTGCAGTGGAGGAGCTCATGGCGGTGGTGGGCAGCACCGGGGTTCACGGCTGCATGGTTGTAGTGAAAAGAAACCGCCACCCCTTTCTATATGTCACACATTTTTGTTTCCTTTGCTTTCTGGATAAATATGGACTGTTTGGACTGAATTTAACTGAGAATGATTGTTTCTGGATTTTTATTTCTAGCTGTGGTTTTGTTTATGTTTGAACTGGAATTATGTTTGTTTGGTTTATCTTTTGATGGGGATATTGCTGTGATTTTCTTAATTATGATTTAAGGATATTTTTGGGTCAAGATTTGTGTTGGCTGAGATGGATTGTTGATGGTTACATTGTATGTGTAATTGGTAATCCAAAAATGAATGTGGAAAATGAAACAAGGATCAGCAAAAAAAAATACTACCAGTGTTATTCTCCTTTTCCTTGAGGATGAGGATAGCGACCGAAAGTGTAGTGAGAGGGTAGAGGTTAAGGATTTAGATTTTCCTTCAGTGATAGATGATGAAGAGGGATGTAAGGTTAGTCTGTTCCTAAGGGGGTTCATGGCCTCCTCAAATACTGATGCTCCCCTGACCTTACTTTGATAATCAATCTTTGATTCCACACTCCAATCTTGCCCATCATTACCAATTCATGGTCTTGGCAGGTGCCCATCATCTCCATTGGACGGAGCTGAAGGAAGTGGAGTACAGGGAATGGAGATGCTTTATGTTTCTTTTATTGAGAATGCAGGTGCTGTGATGTTGGTGGATTTTGTTAAGACATGTTGCAACAAAGGTATCCAGGTGGCTTTTATATGGTCTATGCTTTGCATGAAGGAATTTAACGTGGTGGGATTGGCTTTATTAAGGGCTTTACATCCTACCCACTACAGCAATAAAAAAAGAATTGAAATACAAAAGTAAAAATAGGAAAATAAAGTTAGTGTCTACGTAACTTGATTGGAATTTAAATCCAATACGTAAATATTTTTATTATATATATATATATATATTTACAATAGCAATCTATTTTCAATAATTTGGTGTATTTTAAAATTTAAAGTTTTTATATGATAGTTATAGCAATCAAATTTATTTTACAATAATTATATAATTGAATAAAAATACTAAACTCATATATACCGTATCAAATTAGTACTATCATATATAAAAGCACTAAAATAATTTAAATCAATCCAAGACTACAGTAAACACTATTTTCCATATACCACTCACTCAAATAAATTTTATCATAATGATAAGTCTTGATTTGGGCTTTGGAAGAGAATATCTAAATTTTCATAAAGTACTAATCTTAAACTTTAAAATAATTAAAGGCAACAATTAACATAATCATGCATTTTAATAAATTATTAAGAGGCTAAAATTAATCAGGAAAAGCTAATTATCCAGGAATTAATTAGTTAAGGTAATCAACTCTTAATTTGACCCAGCTTGATCTTAATTAATCACAATAATCACACAATTGAGACCAAATGAAAATCAGGGTATTTCATTCTCACTCATTGAAAAACTTATATAATGATTTGAGAAAAACTAGATTTGAAAATAATTTTGAAAAAAATATGAATTAAAACTAATTGAGATTTGATCTCAATAATCATATATTGATTGAAAAATATAATTTTTAGTATTCGAATAATCTAATAAGCATTATATAATCTGATTATTTGAAAATTATGATTACTAATTATTATTCATAAATAACAATTCAAAAATAATTTCAAATTACAAATAATTTTTTAACCTAATATTCAATGTGAAAATCAATTTTCAATTTGATTATTTGATCAATTGTTATATAATATGATAATCCGATGTTTTCAATCGTAATATAATTAGACTATATGATCTTATTCAGATTTTTAATCATAAATTAAGAATTATTTTTTAAAAATATTATCAATTGTTATTATTAATCGGGTTTTATCACTACCCTAGACGTTGTATAATCAACTTCCTTTATCAATCTGATTATTTTTCAAAATTATAACGATTTTAAAAGCTACAATAATCTTATTTCATTTGTTAATTATGTTATTTAATTTGAATTAGACCTTCTTAGTCATTGCATATTTAATTTAATTGAATCCAAAGTTATTCAACTTATTATTTAATAAATCATAAAAAGAAGCATTGAACAATAAAATATTTGATGATAAAAAATAGTGATAAATTTGTCCATGACAAAATACGTAAATATGAGAGAAGAACAACCAATAAAACATTCAATTTGGAAACTCTTGCTAATTTTGATAAACTTCAAACAAAATTATGAATTCATATAGCTAGTCTTTCTCCTAGGTAACAACTTTCCTCATTTTAGTGGTGGCCATGTTTGATGAGACCATAAATGGCTTAGCAATCCAATCTTCAATAGACAATGGCTTAGATGGAGTAACTTCTTTAGGATTAGTTAGAGTTTTAATTTATAGAGAGCATGAATCTTGTAGGTCATACGTACACATAAAAGAATTTTAGTTGGAATCCATGAAATAATTTATTTTAAAACATAATATAATTTTAAAGCTTTCAGGAATAATTAAAGAAAATATTATTACCATATGCAAGTTAGCACTTAAGTGCCGTGAACAATCCTGAATTATCAAATATGAACAATCCCTAGTAAAAAAGAAATGATATATAAGTTAATACAAATTTTTTATAATTGGATAAATTCAAGCAAAAAAAAAAACTCTTAAATGAATATACTACATACATCATCAATATTCTATTGGTAAATATATGTTCATATATACATGTATTACCTTGATAAAATTTCATTTTTCCAAATTGAAAAATAACCACCCAGTCTATCAAAGGTTGCTATTCATTTGCATTACAATATTTTTAATGTGTTAATAGATAGAATTAACAATCAATGAAGTGTAGTTTATGACAAGTCATTTAGCTCTAAGATGATTTTGTTGCACTTTTTTCCATCAATGTCGTGATTCTTCATGTTTCCCCTTCCAGTTATCAATCCAATGATATGTAAAATTATGAAATAGTTAGGAGTAAATTTTTTCAAAATATTGGTTGACAACAAAGGAATCATGAGCAATTATATGTAAACCATTATTCTTAACAACCAAGTGGGCTTCCTCTTCTTTCTCTGATAGGACAACAATATTAGGGATAAATTGAAAATCATTTAATAGTATTAAAGAGTCTTCTTCAATCATTCTAATCTCTATAATCTTGTCAAAGAATATCTTAAACTTATGCCTGGTAGCCTTTTATTTCACTTCATTGATATCAATAGAGAAATTAGATATAATGTAAACTTTTCCTTAGATAATGTCCTTTCCAAACATCTTTATATATTGAGACTTAATCGTACATTAGATTCAATCACCTTAAACAAAATTAAAGATATAAGATTTTAGAAAGCATACCATATAATGAGATAAATTTAGCTATTAATAATAACACAATATAGAACAAAATAAGATTAATAAAAAAAGTACCCCTTGGTCCATCACCACCATTTCTACATAAGTTGTTTGACTTTTGCTTGCAAAATTTGGAATTCCAACAACTTGATGATCATGACCTTAAGCCTCCATACTTTATGTTATGGGCTTGAGTTACACCTTTTACTGAATCAAACTTTGATGACATTGTCCAAGGTGATCAATGTAGAATGGCAAATGGCTCTAGAAAATAGGCTCAAGTAAATCGTGTATATCATTCTATAAATGAGAATAGCTAGTATAAATAGGAATGCTGATTAATAATCAAATCAAATAGCTTATCGCTTAATGTTTTATAAAATATATGATATGATCTTTTTTTCTTTTGAAATTGTATTTTTGTAAAAAAAAATATATGATTTTTTTGAAAAATAGATTCCTTTTAAGAAAAATAAATCTCTTTTTTATATATGATTTTTATTTTACATGTAAAAGTCAATTCATTGCAATGTTCAATCATGCTATTAAATTAAATATTTAGAATGTGATTTTTTTTATTAAAAATTTGAATCCTATTGCTATAAAAACTGATGCATTTAATGTCATCTCCTAAAATATTATTTGAATCCTATCCTATTTCTATAAAAAAAATCTGATTCATTTCAAAATTAAATTCCTATTAAATTAAATAATTTAGAATGTGATTTTTTCAATGAAAAATTTGAATCCTATTCTTATAAAAACTGACGCAATTAATATCTTCTCATAAAATCATATTTGAATCCTATTCCTATAAAAAAAAATTGATTTGTTTGAAAATCAGATTTATGTTACATTAAATATTTAGTATGTGATTTTTTGATTAAAAAATATAAATCCTATTGTTATAAAAATCATCACAATTAGTTGTCTTCTCATAAAATAATATTTGAATCTTATTCAAATAAAATCTAATTCATTTGAAAATCATATTCCTATTAAATTAAATATTTAGTATGTGATTTTTTTTTATTGAAAAACCTGAATCTTACTGCTATAAAAACTGATACAATTAATGTTTTCTCATACCATTCCTATAAAAACTTATGCAATTAATGTTTTCTCATAAAATAATATTTGAATCCTATATGTATAAAAATAATCTAATTAATTTGAAAACCATATTCCTACTAAAGTAAATGTTTAGTTTATGATTTTTTTATTGAAAAATATGAATCATATTCCTATAAAAGCTAATACAATTAACGTCTTTTTATGGGAGGAAGACCAAGTGGCTTAATTGAATGACATATCAATCATTACATTTATTTTTGTAAAATCCGATTTTAGAATTATACACACACACATATATATATATAAAATTTTATTTTAGACAAAAATATCCACAACTTTCTTTTAATCAATTTGTGATTATGGGCAATTTTTTTAATTTTTCTTCTATCCACATTGATGGTTGTCTTAACTCTTTCTCTAACCAAATTAATATTGCCTTTCCATTATTTCTCTCACCTAATTTAGCTTTCTTTTAATCAATTTGTAACTATGGGTAATTTTTTAATATTTCTTTTATCCACATTAATTGTTGTCTTAACTCTTTCTCTAGCCTAATTAATATTCCCTTTCCATCATTTTCTCTCCTTAACATTATTCTTTCTTTTTTCATTTTTATCTTTCATGAATTAGCTTAAAAAATAATGTTTGTTACTTAAAACAAATAAAATGTTTATTTATGAAGTTTCTTTTACTGTTTCCTTGTATTTTCTAAAAAATAAAGAAAATAATTGCATGCGTTGCAATAAAATAAATGTTTTACATGTGTAGAAGTAAAATCAATATCTACATGCGTTGCAATAAAAGTGAAAAATGCATTTGCAATAAAATTATTATTTATTTGTAATTAGCTATGGGGGAGGGGTGTTTTTGGGAAAAAAAATTCATATCACGGCGTGTTTTATTACAAGATATATTTATTGCAATTTTTCTATTGCAAGGATCAGAATCACGTTGTTATTCAAAGTTTTTTTATTGCAACTTTTCTTAATAATAATAATAATAATAACAACGAACGATATGAAATATCTTTAAAAGAAAAATTTTAATCTAAAAATATTATTTAATTCAGTATTTATTTTTTCATATAAGCTTTTGTCAAATTTAATTTAATAATAGGAGTTTTATGAAATATAAACATTTTTTCTAATTAAATAATGCGCATCATTTCAATAACTTAAAATAAAATATATTTGAATGATACTGAAATTTTAAATTTGAATGTTGATCATTATGTCTTACACAAGGGTCATTTGAGTGAGAATCTATCTTTCTGGAATTTGTCAAAAGAACTATTTTATTAAATTAACAAATAGTAATACTAGTTGAACTTTGAATATTACAATGTAAATTTTCGAAACAAGTCAGGTGAAAAAATCATTATTTAGGTGAGAGAAATAGTGGAAGAATAATATGAATTAAGTGGGGAAAAAATAAAGTATCTATTAATGTGATATGAAAAAAATTACAAAGTTGCTCATAATTATAATTTAATTAATATGAAAATGTTTAACCTAGTAAATTGCCCATGCCGCCATACCGAACGCACCAAAACTGCTTCCCTGGATAGTACTGTTGTAACTTGGAATCGTCTTCATAATATTTGGTCTAGAAATTTCAAACCGGTGTCTGTCTATTAGTCTATATATAGATATGCCTATATGACGACTCCGTTACCATGTTTCCTAGTTGAGTCTCGATCTAATACTCTACTTTCACAATGGTTTCATTTCTGTATCTTCTTCTAGCTCTTCCTCTGGTGGTAGTGATCCTGTTCAAAAAATACCGAACTGCTAATAGCACACCAACCTGTCCACCAGGTCCTAGAGGCCTTCCCATCATTGGCAATCTTCACCAACTTGACAGTTCCAATCTCAACATTCAACTATGGCAGCTCTCAAAGACCTATGGTCCCTCTTTTCCCTGCAAATTGGCTTTAAGCCCGCCATCGTTGTTTCCTCTCCTAAGCTGGCAAAAATGGTCCTCAAGGATCATGATCTTGATGTATGTAGCAGACCTCCCTCACTTGGCCCACAAAAATTGTCCTACAATGGGTTAGATATGATATTTTCTCCTTACAATGATGACTGGAGAGAAATCAGAAAAATCTGTGTCGTCCATTTCTTCAGCTCCAAGCGGATCTCCAGCTTTTACCACATAAGGAAATCTGAGGTCCAGCACATGATCAAAGTAATATCCGAGCACGCTCATTCTTCCAAGATTACAAACTTGAGTGAGGTCATAATGTCTGTTTCAAGCGCTATAATCTGTAGGATTGCCTTCGGGAGAAGATATGAGGACGAAGGAGCTGAAAGGAGCAGGTTCCATGGCTTGCTTAATGAGACACAGGCCATATTTCTTTCCTTCTTTGTTTCAGATTATATTCCTTTCATGGGGTGGATTGATAAATTCACAGGGTTACTTGCTCGTCTTGAAAATACTTTCAAGGCCTTGGATGCCTTTTTCGAAGAAGTAATTGAGGAGCACCTCGATCCTAATAGGCATAAAGAATCAGACGGGGAGGATATAGTTGATATGTTACTTGAGCTAAAGAAGCAGGGTCACTTGGCAATAGATCTCACCAATGATCACATCAAAGCTGTCATCATGGTAAGTGCTCATGTTTCCACCCTTTTTCTTTTTTCGGTCTTTTCTCTTTTAACAACAGAAATCATCCCGGTACTTGGTGTTTCTGAAGGTACCTGTACAAGGTGAATTCGTAAACATTTTTTCTTTTTCCCTGTAAGGTTCATAGAAGAATGGGGTGAAAGTAGGTCAAACCACTTGTTAGAGATCTTTGATCTAAGTTATATTCCGTCAAGTAAGTCTGGCTATTTACTAAATAGGTGAGGCTAAAGCTTTTCAAAAAGTCCTTTTAGCTAATTGAGCTAAACTTCAAGCTATAAAAATAGTCGTGACAGCCTTAACCTACTTATATTATTGTTATTATTATTATTATTATTTGAATATCTATTGATAATAGAAATATTTTAATCTATTTAAATATATATATTTTTTAAAACTGAAGTGTTTTAGTCTATTTTAAAATATAGTTTTTTGATATATTTAATAATATTTAAAATTATTTAAGAATAAACATTTTGTTTTTGTAAAATATTTTATAACTAAGTAGGCCTCTAGATAGGCTTTAAGGTTAGTTAGGCCAAACTTTTAGAAATGCTAGACTCGGCCATAAAAAAAACCTATGTCAGGTAATAGGCCAGCTTGCCTTTATGTATTGAATTCCCCACAAATCAACATAGGTCTTCATAGCGTGCTTTATCCTCATTCATATGTTCCCTATGAAAACTTCCCAGGTCACCCATTTCAAAATTTCTCCAAGTCAAGCACACTTAACCCGAGTTCTTTAGTTATGGATCTTCAAAGAGATGCATCTTGTTAGTATAGATAGCACCAATCAATTCATATAAGTCATCATCAACCGTATAGTCACACCTACACAATTAGGATCCCTCTCATTCTGGTATGTAGTCGATTCATCCATGTACCCCTTCGCTTAGAGCCTTCAGAGCCGCTCCTGTCCGTGTCTTCTTATGAGCCACTCACTCCCTGCCCTCATCGGCCTGGGCATTACATTAAGCTAAAGTCTAACCTAGCTTGGTCTATTTCTACCCTCAATGAAGATATTGGTTCATTAAAATCTCCATTACTAGAGTGAGCCTAGAATTCCAGAACCTTAAGAGTAGAAAGCTGAACAATAAACAAAAACATCATAGAGTAGCTAAAGAAATTGAGAAACCATCATAACCCAAAATACCAAAGCAAACAAGGTGGCTTCTTTGATGGTTTCTAATAAGTTTGTCACCACATGGTGACAAACTTATAACCATTGATCTTTTAATATAATTGTTAAAATTAATTAATATTAAAATTTATATTTATCCATCCACTTTCCCCCAACCTTATCCCTCTACCTCTCTCACAAGTCACAATGACTTCTCCTTGAGTTTCTTGCAATGGACGAGCCTCTCCTGCCTCTACCGCCTGATCTCATCCCACAACTTCTTTCTCGGCGAGATTCGTCAATGGTTAACCACTTGACCCACATCCTCACCCTCCAATTCAACAGCAACCAAATTCGGACACATTCCCAACATGAACATCTCCAACATACACGGCCTCAACATCTCCGTAACCAACTTGTGTCAAATACTCGAAGGAGAAAAATGACAAGAATGGAGGGTTTCCGAGAGGCCTTGATGTTGGCTTTGGCTCCGGCATGATTAGGGTTTTGGCGGAGAGGTCATTGTAGAGGGTATGGATGGGAAGGGCAGAAGAATCGTCTTTGTGTGTGTTGTTGTGGTTGAGGAGGAGTTGGAGGTTAGAGAAGGATTAGAAGGAGAGATACTGGGTGGTGGCAGAGGTCGTCAAGCTTTGTTACTATTCAGGATATATGACCTCTTCAATGGAAGGGGTGGGGTGTCATAGGACATGGAGGGAAAGGGAAAATAAAAAAAGGAAAAAAATTGTCATTTACATAGCCAGTCACCATGAGGTGACAAACTTGTTAGTCACCATATAGGAAGCCAAAACAATAATAGAGCATGAAAGGCCAAAAACCAAAGCAATAGAGAGTACTAAAACTAACAGGCAACACATGCTTGATGACCCATCCGAGAATGTTACTCTCTGGGTACTACGAATTAGGTAGACGCTTAGTTGGAACATTTTTTTGTTGCACTTGCATGTCATAATTCGTATGCTTAGCATATAAAGAATTATACACTTTTAAGTATTGAAATAACACTGCTCTTAGGTAAAAGTGCTAGATGAAACTCACAAAATGCAAATGATTTGGAGTCCTCATATATTGGTATTGAAAGCTAGAATTCTGTAACCGAACACATTCGGTTTACACATCAATATAATAGCATAAATATGATTTCTGATATGCTGAGCATATGAATTATAACATGCACATGCACAAAAAGAGAGCTATGTTATTTTAACACCTAAAAATAGAGTCCTATTAAGACACTCATTTTATTACCATTGATGTAATGATGCCCCACTCATTTCAAGGACCATTATCGCATTCAATGAGTGATAAAGTAAGAGACACTCATATCAAGGACAACCATCATATTCAATCTGTGATAAAGTGATGAACACTTTTAGGTGTTGAAATAATATTTTTGTTAAGGTGAAATTAATGGAGAAAAGGGACCCAGCAAACATCAAATAATAATCAGAATTTGATCCGTATGTGCGTTGATAATGACCACAAATTACACTGCAGCACAAATGCATTTGGTGACAAGTTACTAGCGTAACTTCTTTCATGATCGTATCTTTTAACTTTCACATGATATCGTTATAGATAATAATAATGCAATATCTAAGAAGCCATATTACCATCCAAATTTAGAGTGGTTTATCTGTGCGTTGATCTTGCTTAACAAATCAAGTACCAAGTACCAATAACAAGGAAAATAAAAATGAAAAAGTTTCCCTGATTTAACCAAAGTGAAAAAAAAAAAGGAATTCCTGGGAGTTGTTATTAATTCCTCGTCCTTGATAATCACAGAACATACTTGTAGCAGCAACGGATACAAGTGCAGCCACATCTGTTTGGGTAATGACTGGATTGATGAAGAACCCAAGAGTGATGAAAAAGGCTCAAGAAGAAATTAGAAGTCTCTATGGCAAGAAAGAGTTTATAGATGAAGATGATATTCAAAAGCTAGTATATCTGAAGGCAGTGATCAAAGAGACATTGAGATTTTATGCACCAGCACCGCTAGTGCCAAGAGAAACCAGTAAAAGCTTCAGTATAGATGGGTATGAAATACAACCCAAGACAATGGTGTATGTGAATGTTTGGGCCATCCACAGAGATCCTGAAGCTTGGAATGCTGCAGCAGAGTTTTATCCTGAGCGATTCATAAACAGTGATATCAACTTTAAGGGACAGGATTTTGAGTTGATTCCATTCGGTGCAGGCCGTAGAATGTGCCCAGGCATACCACTAGGAACTGCCACCGTGGAGCTCATAATCGCAAACCTTCTTAATTCATTTGATTGGGAAATGCCTGCTGGGATAAAAAGGGAAGACATAGACACTGAAGGACTACCAGGACTTGCTCGGCACAAGAAGAATCATCTTTGCGTTGTTGCAAAGAATCATATGTGAATTTCATAAGACCTTGTAACTTAAGTACTTTTATTTTTGCCTCTGATGTTGAAGTAGTTAAACATATCTGGCTAGGAGTTTGAAACTTCTCCATCTAGATGTTTAGACTATATCCTATTCCCCCACCCGGAAATAATAGATGTTTGGACTAAATGTTAAACATATCTTGCTTATATGAGATGGAACAACATATTCGGCTTGTATTTGTATTCTCAACTTTTCCATCTAGATGTTTAGACTATATCCTACTACCCCACCCCCAAATAAATTGCTTATTTGAGATGAAACAACGTATTTAGCTTGTATTTGTATTCTCAAACTCTCCATCTTGATGTTTAGACCATATCCTACTACCCCACCCCCAAATAATAAATTGCTTATTTCAGATGAAATAACGTATCGATACTCCTTAACAATATTGTCTGATATTAAGCCATATGTGCACTTGTTCTAAGTTAAAAACATAAAAGAAAATATATTTCATGTTAGCACCTCATGGTTAAATATTAGCCACTAATCACTAAAAGGGTATCAGCACTCCTACAAAATATGTGGGCACAAAAGGAATCTCAAGCACATACGGCTAGGAATTCACTTATTTGAGAGTAAGGCTTACTAATTCCTTTGAATAATATTTTATCGACATCGAAGTTTATCAATCCAAGTTGAATTGTAAGTGAATGTAGATTAAGTGTCTATTTTTTTTTATAAATTAAAAATACTTTAATATTTCATCATCCCACTTTCTTTTGATGTATAATATTTTTTAAAATGCAAATAAATATCAACTATGTGACAAATATCTGTTAATGTCAATTTTGTCTGAAATTTAATATCTTTGGCTATCAGGATAATATCACATAATTTAATGATTACATTGATAAAATTCAATGTTATAAGTTATTAATGAGAATAAGTATACAAGAATTACTCATATAGTAAATGGATCACTTCTCTACTGTATATATTCATTGTGCATGTCACTAGGATATTATGCTCTATGGAATTTACCAGCAAGATAATATCATCATATAGTGATGGAACAAAAAAGTTGCTATTGTGAAAACCATTGCTATTTGTCATATGCAGGTGATAGATACACAATTCACTGATGTATTTGTTGTTAGAGGACCCAGAATAGGAGGAATGTTCTGTACAGTTAACGCTTAACAATTGATGTAAAAAACATAAAGCAAAATTGGCAGGGTTAAAAAAAGAAAGAAAACACGAAAAGAGAAAATACCGGCAAATTCACTACTAAATCCTCACATAGTATTGGCACAAATATGAAACATCCTGAAGCCATCACCACCGCTCCCACTTCAGTATCACAGCAAGAAGCAAAGATCCTCAGGCATGTATTGCTATATGGGCATCGTCTTTCTGTCGTTCTCAATCAGTGTTTCAGCACCAGGCATCTTGAAATACATTCTCGCAAAAGTGATAGGTTTCACCTGAACTGACTAACAAACCAAGTGTTTTATATCCGAACCAATAACAGAAAGCAGTTTCATATGAATGCAGTGCCCTCAACTTGCACTGTACAAGAATACTGGGTAAACTACTCTGTACATCTGAAATTACTTATGTAAACCTGTGATTGAATAACTATCCTCCCAATTTTAAATCCCGGAACCACCGTAAACCCCACTTTTGCCCTCCCTTTGTTTGGCCACGCTAATCTCTTTGTCACATCTTCCATATATATCATAGAGAACTCCACGCCTCTTTCCACTTGAAAAATCTCAACTGCAGGATCAAAGGCATAAGACAGCTTATGCAGTGTCCATATAGTGCTAGCCATTCCAACAAACGCCTCATAGAACATACTCAATGACCTCCAGGACCTCAACACTGCTTCATTCTGATCCAAGTCAACGAAAATGGACGATTCCATTGAAGGATGGATTAGTCTCTCATACTTGTGCTCGCAAAATCTCGAAAAGCTGCAACCAGGATGAATTCCGAGCAAATCCATTGGGTTGCTAGACACATGCTCAAGCAATTGCTTTAAAGAACCATCCTTTCCCTCGCAATCTGAACTGTTCAACACTTCTTCTTCCTCTTCTTCATTCGAATTCACTCCAAAACCTAATGAGTCGAAACCTTGAAACATTCCCAAACAAACATAGGACAAGAGTGCATACTGGTTGTGCCCCTTCTTAGCATACTCAACATCGGGATGGACGGCATTGGCCGCCAAGCCCAAATCCCAACGGGCTTTCCTCATCAACCCAATCAAGATCTTGGTGAACTTGTGCGTTGCTCTAGAAGCATCGTGGAACAAGGAATCAAACACTCTAACAGTTAGCAGCACATCAGAAAAAGGGTTCAGAGCGCGAGCACACAGCTTCTTGGACAAGTTCACGTTACCCTTGTGAATCCCGTCGAGCTTCCTCCTCAGAGCGGAGACCTCGTCGTGCTTCTGCTCCAGCTCCGATTGCAGGCGGTTGGAGAGGGTTCGCAGGATCCTGAGCTTGCTCTGATTCTCCTCCACCTGAGCCTCCAGGCAGGACCCGATTGGGAACTCGGAACAGGATTCAGGGTCGCAGCGCCAGTCCCGGCAGAAGCGCTTCAACTCGGAGAGCCTTTGGAGGTGAGAAACCAGGACTCTGTCGGCGCCCTTCACGTTCTCTTCCAGGAGGGGACATGGGCACTCTGCAATTGGAAGTACGAGGCCTCGAAGGCCGAAACGGTAGCGAAGATCGAAGAGATCAAGGTGTGCGTCGTTTCTCTGATCTGGGACGCGGTCAACGGCGTCGTTTTGGGCGGGGATGCTTGGGCTGGATTTATGATCTGGGCCTGAGAAGGGGGCGGCGGAGATTGAGGCGGAGGCGGTGGTCGCGGCGGGTATTGCGGCGGAGATTGAGGCGGAGGGGTTCCGGAGAGAAGTGGGATGGGTTGGGGTCGGGTTTAATGACGACGACTTTCTGGTCGGTGATGATTTCTTCGGCCGAGTCGAGGAGGGAGAAGCCGTCGGAGTCGTCGGGGACGGCGCCGTTCTCGTCGGCGAAGAATTCGAAGGTTTTGGTCTTGAAGGCAAGGGCGAATTTCTGGAGCATCTCGGAGATTTGAGGGGGTTTGTTGGAGGTCCCGTCCATTTCTGGCATCGTTTATTTGCTCTCCTGTTTCCTCTTTTAGTCTGGAGATTCGAAAGCAAGTTCAGTAAGAAGAGAATAAGGAGTGAGGGGAGGGGCTTAGAGTAAAGGAGTAACCTTGAATTGAATTCTACAATCGATGTTGATGCCGTTATTGTGCTTTGGATGCCTTGGAAGGAATGGCATGTGGGGTTGAATCGATGATTTCGGATCATTACTGTATCCTCCCTCAATTGTCCCCTTTTTTTTTTTTTCTCTAGAAATAATTATACATTTAAAAAATTTAAATAACAATAATTATTTTTTCAATAATATTTCTATTAAATATTATTAAGAGAGAAAATTAATCAAAAAAAATTATTGAGAGAGAAAAGATATACAGTGGAGGAGCAGGAAAAAGTTAAATTATTAAATAGAACAATAGTGATTCAATAAATTACTTTTAACTTTTTAAATTTTGATATTTTCTCAATTATTTTCTTAATTCTATTGCATTAAAATTGGACAATTATTCAGTACGGAAGGAGTATTTCTTTGGATTTAATTTACAAATATATATATATATTGGTGAGGTGGTTTTGTTCTCAAAGATTTGGCCTTCTCAAAAGGTGATTCAAGTTAACGATAAAATAAGAGAAAAGAAATTAAATGAAGAGTTAATGTTTATTTTAGTTCGTGACTAACACTCTTGAGTTATTTTAATTCTTAACTTTTAAAATGAGTCAAAATTAATGATTAACATCATAAAGCGTGAGTCAAATTAGTCCATTATACCACTTTATTTAATATTTTATCAATTAAATAATGATGTGTAATATTAAGTGATACATTAACATGTCATATGTCATTTGAAGTAGAATGAAATTTAAAATGACTCATTTTGAAGTTTAAAATTACATAAAATAAGTCATTTTATGACTTAAAAAAAGATTTAAATAATTCATTATGTATAATTTTAGACATCAAATGAATCATTTCAAACTTAATTTTACTCCAAGTAATCTAAGTTATGTTAAAATTGTAGGTAGAAAAGCGCACAAGAAAGGGGATTGAATCGTGCTTCCCTTTCTTGCCCTTTCGTTTTGAAAAACTTAGACAGTATACTATCAAGTATAAAACTTGAAATGTAGTGGAAACAAAGTTAATGATATCAAAAAGAAACTTTCTAAACAATGACAAAGATAACAAAAATGCG
Organism: Dalbergia oliveri; assembly: GCA_030441495.1. Taxonomy (NCBI): domain Eukaryota; kingdom Viridiplantae; phylum Streptophyta; class Magnoliopsida; order Fabales; family Fabaceae; genus Dalbergia; species Dalbergia oliveri. The sequence goes on from JAMLFY010000023.1 coordinate 657,976, forward strand.
TATAACTTGAAATTCAGAAATCACAATATAACGGGCACTAGGTAGTAAAATAAATAGAGATAAGGGAGAAGAAGATACCACATGGGTTTTTTATATCTTATTCAACCAACCTTCCTACATCCAGTTCTCAACAATCGTTGAGTTCCACTAAAACCTTTCTCAACTCGAAGAAGTTGGATAGTCTTTACAATAGCCTTCCCAAGCTCTTACCAATGACCAATAGCTCACTCTACTATCACAACCTAAGTAGTCTTTAACCAGCCTCTCCAAGTTAACACATGACCAGCAAGTACACTCTCCTCACAACCTAAGTAGTATTTAACCAGCCTCTCCAAGCTAACATAGTGACCAGCAAGTACACTTGCTATAATTTACAAGTAGTCTTTGCTTAACCTCTCCAAGCTAACTCACAATGATTACTACTGAATCGAGATTACAAAAGTTTGTGTTTGGGTTGGAACACTCAAACTAACCAACACTCAAGTTTTCGGAAGATGAACAATAACAAACCTGGAAAACTTGAATGACTTCTTTCTATGATTCTTCCTAAGAAGAACGTGTAATCTATTAAGAACATAGAAAGAAGATTTTTTACAAGGAAGAAACTGATTACAAGAAGTAATGAACTTTACAGAGAATGAGGAGAATTTTTTCAGCATTTTAGCACTATATATGTGAAAAGTTCTTTAGTTGTAAGCACAACATTCTCTATTTATAGATAATCTACATTATGACCGTTGCCCTTGATCTATTGTCCAAGTGACACGTGTTGATCTTCCTTTTGTGTCTTGGAAAACACTGAGAGGAGTAGCTTGGTGCTATCAGAGCAATTGCAAAAGCCGTTGTGAAAAGAGATTTCTGAGGCCACATTAAGAAACTACTTTTTACTTTTTAAACGAGATCTCTAAACTTTCCTTGTAAAAGCTAAGACAATTGACCAAGTTAGTAAAAGAGATGTCACATTAGTCATTGACTGGTTTGACTTTCTAATTTGAATTTCAAAATTCCCTTCTTTTCTTGTAAGTGCACTGTTTCACGCTAAACGAGTTCTGAAGTACGGTAATAGTTTCTTGATATTTCTTCAATCTTTTAGTCTTCAATCAAAGCTTGTAGATGATGACATGATTGTGATCATGGTGATTGAAGGTTGTAGAACACACTTGCTTCAGAGAAGGATTGAAATCTTTACTTGAAATATGCTTTCTGAAGTCGCGTGCTACTTTCTAAAGATCTGAGCCTTAGTTCCTTGTACTTGAGAATTTTCTTCAATACGTTGATCATATATTCATTCATTCCACGATATATTTTTCACTTTCATTAAGTCTCAATCTCTTCAAACGAGATTAAATATATTTGCACATGTAACGTGAAAATATTTTCGCTTAAGAACCATGTTATGTTAACGTAAAGACATGTTTGTTGCTTCAAGAAACTCAAGGAAAACATTAGTCCTTCTTCAAAATATTTTTCTCAAAATTGATTGTGTTATCACTCAAAACATTTTGCATTAAAGATTTCTGAAAGGTTTAGAGCTAACAAAAGTATCACTTAATGTTACACATAATCATTTAATTGATGAAATGTTAAATAAAAGTGGGTTAATGGACTAATATGACTTAAATTTTGCAATGTTAGGGATTAATTTAACTCATTTTAAAAGTTAGTTATTAAAATGACTCACGAGTGTAAAGTTAGATGGACGAAATGAACAATAACTCTAAATGAATAAGTAAAATATGTCTACGAGGTTTAGATAAGGTGGTAATCTCTTAACCAAGTGTTGAGATTTCGATTCTCATGTTAGAAATGAAGCAGCTTTAAACCTATGACTAGTGTCTACCCTTTTAAATGAGCCTACAATAGCAAAGGGATTAATCATTGTATTTGGTGGTAGGAAAAAAAAGAATAAATAAAGGAAGTTGTTTCAGTTCTCAACTTTTTTCAAGGATACATTATAACAATTTATGGTTAAGATTTAGCCATATGCATAATTTTGAAAAAGATGATAAAAAAATTGGGGATTTTTCCATATCCTATAAAATTCAAATGAACCGGTCCTTCTAGTTATTTATTTATTAAAAATGAGTCGCGTGTCTCACTAACCCAAGGTTTTTTGAAATTTATCAAGTCATAATTGTTGATTACACAAAGGGTATTGTTACCCCATAGGTACCAAAACAAAAACCTAAAAAATATATATTTAAAAATAATGGGGTTCATGATTTAAAAATGACCACTCATTGAAAACGAGTAGTGATATCCTTAAAACTATCATGATTGTCACAACGTACCTGAGGGGCACTATAACAAAATGACAACAAAAGTTTAGAGTCGTTACCAATTTTAATTAAGGAAAAATTGGAAAACCTTTAGATTTAGCAAAATCTGGCCTTTTGAAAAAATTGAGTTCAAGAGTCTAACAATGATTAAGGAAGGGTGAAAAATGAATTCCACTACACCCCTAATACATCCATATAAATACAGTTACCCTAGAGCTCATTATATAAATTTATTTATAACTTTAAAAATATTTATTTTTCCCCAAAAATTATAACGATGATATATAATTAAAACTAAACAAAGAGAACAAAGTAAAAACAAAAGAACACAATTTAAGAAAAAATTAATTTTGACTTGAAAGTTATGTCGCCTATACCGATGTATCCTCTTGTGCAATGATCAAATCAAAGTCAAATCATTTTTGTAGGAAATGAGTGTGTGTTGGTGTATTTTAATTAAAAAAAGTAAAGAATAAGATCCACTCTTGCACAAAATTCCAGTTAATACTAGGTTACATAATAAATCATTACAATTCAATAGTACATGAAGGGGGCATACACCTCTCAATCATGACTATTGATTGTTGCACAAATAAAAAATACTTTTTCTTTATTTTCTAAGGCCCCTTTTTTTGTCTTTTTTTTTGTTTAAAAAAACCACTAAAATATGTTCAGTCCCAAAAGAAAGGGAAGAAAAAATATCAATCCAAGAGGCCCAAGCTATAAACCCAAAAGACATAACCTAAAAAGAACCTAGATTGATTAAGGGTATGTTTGTGAGTTTGTATTTTGGAGGGGAAGGAGGGGACTTAAAGTGTAAAATTATATTACATGTCCTTCCTCCCCTTCCTTTCCTTCTAAATCTAAACTTACAAACATACCCTTAAGAAAATGAACCCAAAACACAACTAACCTAATTTTGTACCTAATATGTGGTTGTACACCAAAAATGGAAACTGGAGAAGCAAGGTAAGGCAGCGGTGCATAGGACAACAAAGGAAAAAGCTTGGTGGAGGTCCCAGGATAGTTCTGATGGGAGGTTGACGCGAGATGACAACACTTGGTGAAGATATGGTGGCTGCGCAAGCAGGAGGGTTGTGACAAATTGCACAAGGGTGGTGGAAAGTCAGTCGACGATACTGGTGGCTTCATGGAGGGAGTTGCGATCTAGGCTTTACAATGGACTTCGTGATGGTTCTGATGATCCTCTAATGATGGCATTAGGAAGGAGTGGTGACGGCGTTAGGATGAAGTGACAACCGGCGCACCGCACCGCTGAAGGTTGCCACTCTCGTAGTCGAGTCTTTGCAATGGACAGAGGTTGCTCGCGCTAGTTTGCAGTTGTTGTAGAACTGATGGTGATGGAGGCTGTGAATGGTTGATGGTGCTTTATGTTAAGGATAACGGTGAAGGCTTGGAGGTTGATGGTATCGTGGTGGTTGTTTGGCTTTATGATGAAGGCTTAGGAGATGATGACGTGATGTTGAGGTTTTGTGAAGGAAGAATGATAGTGGGTATGGTGTGTTTTAGATGAAAGTGATGAAACTATATTGGTTTTACAAAGGGTGTGGTTGTGATTTGATTATGATAATGTACGGTGGTTGTAAGTACCGATTAGGTGGTGGTTGTGACGGGTGATGGTTGTGCAATGATTCCCCCTTGTGTGCGTAATTGATTGCCTATTTATAAAATTTTTGATTGAATAATGATTTGAAACAAATTGATTAGTACTTGATTAAGATTTTGATTAAAATTTAAAAAGATTTAATTAAGATTTTGACTGATAATGATTAGAAAGATGCTGATTGAACTAAAAAGATATAATTTTAAAAACAAAATAAATTAAAAAAAGGCTAATGAAAAATAAAAGGATTTGATTATTCTTTTTAATTTTCAATTTTTTGTTATATACAAAAAGACTAGGACAAAATATGGTGTTTACAGTTGCCATTTTTACTATTCTTACTAGAAAATATAAAAACTGTGGTTTTTGATATTTTCTTTGTAAGTAACAAGTAAAGATATGAACATGTATTTTGGTGGACAAGGGAAATGATTATATGTTGAAGGAAACTTGAGAAGAGGGTTAAATCATACTTCTCACTTATTTTAGTGTCTTAAACTTTAAACAAAATCTATCAAGCTATTAGCTTGAAGGAAATGAAAATTATAGCTAGTTAGTTTTAGAATGTAACTTTCTGAAACTAAGAAATTCCAAGAACTTCAGAAACTATTTTATAAAACTTCTTCAAAGGAACACATAACAAAGACGGATACGAAGGATGAATAATTAAGAGATAAAGAGAGAAGGAGAGATCACTCAGTATTTTCATATTGGTTCGGCTAAACACGACTTACATCCAATTCTTAACAACTTATTGAGTTCCACTAAAAACCCTTTCTCAACCTCAAGAAAGTGAGATAGTCTTTGTATAATATTATCAAGGTATTTTCAATGAGTAGTAGTTCCAATTTATTCTCACTACAAGTAGTCTTTTTAGTAGTCTTTTCAAACTAAGCTCTCTTGATCAGGTCCTGGATGAGGGTACAGAGTTTTGGTTTTGGTTGGTTCTCTCCAACAAATAATACTCAAGTTTTCTAAGAATGAAACAATGTATAACCTGAAAACTTGAGACTTCTTTCTTCTCTTCCTAAAAAAGAAGATGTTATCTAATAAGTACTAGAAAGAAGATTTTTAAAATAGAAATTGATTACAAGAAGTAATAGATGAAATTTCAGAATGAATATAAAAATCAGCACTAGTTGTGCAAAGTTTTTTCTCGTATGAAGGTCTTATCATTTTATACTTAGATTTCAAATATAATTGTTTCCTCTTAATTTTCCTTCCCCTAGGCATGTGTTGATCTTCTTTTTGTGTCCTAGAAATTATCTTCTAGAAGAGTAGTAGCTGTGTTAGAGTTGTCCTTGTAGAGATGTTGACAATGTGGTTTCTGGACAACCTTCAGAAACAACTTTACTTTCTGAGGTGTAGTTTTTGAATTTTCTTCTAGAATACAAGGTATTTGACCAAGTACAAAAGCAAAGTGTCACTATCAATACTTTTATGAAAGTTGACTAAATTTAAATTTCAAATTTCCTTCCATTTTTGTTAACTCAACACTATTTTTGAATACACGTGCTTTCTGAAGTGATACTTCACTTTCTAGCTTTGTGTAGTTCTTCTTGCTTAACTTCTGAACTTGATAAAGATCTTTTCACTAAGGTCTTCAAGTTGGTAGCCATCATGATTAAAGATAATGATTATGATAAAAATGATTTCTTCAATGATATAGCATTTCTTGAACATGTCGGTTACCTTTTGAAGATCTAGACTTGGTTTCCTAATGTCTGGATATTGCTTTCTCGTGTCTCTAACATATTTGATCTCACTTTCTAAAATATTTTTCACATCATTTAATCTTTGAACGTCTTTGAATGGGATTATAATCATGTTTCAACATGATATTGTGAAAAATGTATCAATTGAGCTTATATGTAATGTGTAACGCCCAGATTTTCGCTAAACTTTCAAAATGACCAAAATGCCCCTGAGGTCGTTTTCACCCGAAACACGGGACGGCCGCTTTGGGCCATCCCCATAGGGTTCATATGTTATATGAAGGGGATTGTTTGAGTGCGAATGCCTAACGGAGCAAAAAAACCTCACTTATGAGATCTCTGTAAATGACCAATACCCCGGAAGAGGATTAAGGCAGTTTTAAGTTTCGTTTTGACCCGGACTTCGTCCCGAGGTTTAAAACAATGATTTTAAGGCATGAACTATGTTTACTTAAGTCCTGGAGGTCCGGGCAAGTTTTGGTAAAAATTACGATTTTGCCCTTGCATATCGCATTTTTAGCTTAATGAGCGTTCAACTTAAACCTAAGCAATATTAGGCTCTAATTAAAGGTTAATTAATTTCCATAATTAACCTAGGGCCAAAACCATCATTTGAAATTAATTGGAACCTAAAATTGCTTGGAAAATTCAAACTTCATTCTAGTCTCTTTCTTTAAAAAGAAAAGAATCTGAATAGTGTTAAATAGTGTTTCCACTATTCACGTCATCTTCTTTCAAGGAGAAGTTGTCACACTCACATCACTAGTCTTGGAGGCTTTGACTCCATTAAACCTTCTCAACCACCTCTAACCTAGGGTCTATAGTTTTAATTAACCAAATAGTGTACCTAGAGTACCTACTTGACAACCATCAATCCTAAGCCTAATCTATGTCACACCAAAGCACACTTCTAGACCATGATTTGAGGAGATATTTCTCCTTCCCAAGGCTGCCAAAAGTGGCGCCACCCTCCCCCTAGAAATCACATAAAATTAGTCTAAGTGGTCAAGCTATCTTATGACACATGTCTTGAACACTTTCAATCAATGTTCAACTTCCAAGAAAAATGTCTTTCAAGATTCAAAGAATAATTTATATGGTCAATCAAGGTTTTCAATTCACTTCTAAAATAAAAAGAAATATGTCTTTCAAATTCAAAAGAATGATTTGTTTTTGTGGTCATTCAAGCTTTCTATCAAACTTCAAGACAACATGTCTTACAACACCTTACCTATGCTTTGGGAATTTAAGTCTAGAAAATTTTCTCCTCTTTTTGGGCATAGGGTGCACGGTTCCCTTAGCCTTGGCAGCCCAAAATTTTGTAATTTTATACATTTAAAAAGGTTTGAAAATAAGCTACAATTCTAGCCATGCTTAGGACATGCATAGCTAGACTTTTCACCATGCTTTGAATGACTAACACCATGCTTTGAACAAAGACATTTCTTTTCCCCAAAAAGGCCACCATTATTTAATTCATTTTACTTCTCTATAAATAGGTAGCTTAGGGAACTTGAAGCACCTTTGTTCATTTCACTAAAGCTTAGAGTTTAGAGCACTTTGGGGTCTTCTTTCCTTCTCAAGTTTAAGAGTCCATCTTCTTCACTTCCTCTCAATCTCAAACTCTAGGTAGGGAGCTTTTCAAGAATGCTTTCTTTTATCTTAATGCTCAATGTTTGATCTTGCTTGAAAGTTGTGTTGTAGTGAGTTTCTCTCACAAGTTCATTTTGGTTTCTCCTTTTTCTTTCCCTTTCATTTTCGGCCTTAGGGCCAAGATAAGGAGGGCTTGATGATGAGAGTTGTATGTTGATGTTTGTCACATGAACAACCTCTAAAGCTTGAGCTTTCTTAAGATAAGTTTATTATTTCCAAGTTTTCTCAAGACATAGTTATGTTTCTCTTGAACCTTTGAAAACCCCATTCTTTTTCTGAGTTTTCGGCCATGAAAGCCTTTGGGACTTGGAAAATGGTAGCTTGATGATGAGGGCTTCATGTTGATGTAGGTCACATGAACCAAACTCTAGAGCCTAAACTTGGTTTCTAGGCCAAGTGTGTTTCGGTTTCTTCCTTTATGTTGGTCATGAGTTTTGTTTTGTTAAGAAATGTAGAGCATTGTAAAAAAAATACTCAATGATGAGGACTTGGGATGTTGGTGTTTGAATCACCAAGATCTTGGTCCCTAGAGTTCAAAAGAAAAATATATATATATGGTTGCTTCCTCATGATGAGGTTTCGGCCACCTTATGGTTCTTGGTGGAGGTATTGGCTCTTTTTACATAACTTAGCAACACTAGTGTTTTCTTTCTTGTGAGGATGAGTTATGGGATGAAACTTTGTTTCCTTTAAAGTCTTGCAAGAGCTCTAAACAAGATATAAAAGAAGTTGCATCCATGTTTACTTTTATGCTTTGCATAGCATGTTTAATGTCAAGCCATCACTAAGCAACTTAAGGATTAAAATGAGAATGTGCATCATCACTTAATTAATCTCAAAGCCTACCTATTTCAACCTTAAAGTTGATTGTTGATTTGGAGTGAAAACTTCAAGAGGCCTAGAGCACTAAAATAAAGAATTGAACCTTGCACCTCATGTTTATCTTTTGCCTAGCACATTTATGTTTCAAGCTTTGCATCTCATTTTATATTTCAAGCATCACTAAGCGCTAAGAATAAGAATGGAGATGCATTTCATATCAACCGTGTTATCACTTTACTTTCAAAAAGGCTATAAAATGAAATGCATAGCACGTTTATTTTAATGTCGTCACTTAAAACTTTAGAGCTCAAAGACTTGCCCCTTTCATTCTAAGAAAAGAATTAAATCAAGGAGGTACTTCCTTGAATATCATTTTCGGCCATGTGGTGTAAATGGCTCTAGGATGAGTTTCATTTAACTACAAGGGCCTATAATGCATGACTAGAATTTTTCTAAGCTTATGCACCCAACTAGGTTTTAAACAAGTTTTCAAGTTTTGCATTTGATCAAGGGTAAGATTAAATGGCTACCGCCCTT
>JAMLFY010000023.1:667105-726615 GCA_030441495.1 Dalbergia oliveri
TTGGAAGTGTTTTTGTTTTGAAATTTTTAAAATTATTTTAAAAAATAAGTTTCAATTCAATTTTTTAAAACAAAAAAGAAAAACTTGTTTGGCAATGTAACTTCAAAAACGGTTTTATAATGATAAAAATAGAAAACATTTTGAAGAATTTTTTTAAAAAACAACTTTTAAATTAATAAACAAAAAAAATTGTTTGGCACAACATGAATCCTTGAGTAACATTCCTCCATCACAATAGAAACCAAAAACCACCATCATCAAGCTCCCAAAAACCACTATCACAAGCCAAAAACCACCATAATAAGCTTAAGCCAAAAACCACTATCAGACACCAAACCACGATGCGGGAGGCGGAAGTCGCATGCATGGCGGCGGCGGAGGGGGAGCTCGTGCGTGAGTGGGTTAAGGTCGCGCTAGTCTCCTGGGCTTCGCGGCTCTCTCGCTGGTGCTGAAAGCTGAGACGTAGCAGGAGCGGCAGTCGCCGCGGTTCTAGGTGGACCTGGCTTCAAGGAGGGTCACGCTAAGTCTGGGCGGTCTCTGCTGCGCTGGTTCCTGGGCTTCGCTGGTTTCGAGAGGAGCGATGGCACAGAGGCGCGCGCTGAGGGCAGGGTGGCGTGAGAGAAGGTTGTCCTGCCTGCTTCCTTGAATGGATGAAGGTGTTTGAGTAGGTTGCTGTTTCTTCAAACTTGGGGAAGGCAAAAAAAATAAGCCAAAACCACACAGAGAGTGAATGCAGGGGGAAACAATAAGTCCATGTAATTACAAAAATGACACCGCGTTTTTTCTTGTTTTCAAACAAAAACACAAAAAAACATCTGAAACGTTTTGTGTTTTTGGTTTTTAAAAAGAGAGTTGTGTTTTTTTGTTTTAAAACGTGATTTAGAAAACATGTCAAACAAACAAGGTTTTTATTTTTTTGTTTTTAAAAACCAAAAACAATTTTAAAAAACACTTGCCAAACAACTAATGTTTTCCTTGAGTTTCTTGAAGCAACAAATATGTCTTTACGTTAACATAACATGGTTCTTCCAGTGAAAATATTTTCACATTACATGTGCAAATATATTTAATCTCGTTGAAGAATTGAGACTTAATGAAAATGAAAAATATATCGTGGAATGAATGAATATATGATCAAGTATTAAAGAAAATAAGTACAAGGAACTAAGGCTCAGATCTAGAAAGTAGCACGCGATTTTCAGAAAGTATATTTCAAGTAAAGATTTCAATCCTACTTTGAAGCAAGTGTGTTCTACAACCTTCAATCACCATGATCATGTCATCATCTACAAGCTTTGATTGAAGACTAAAAGATTGAAGAAATATCAAGAAACTATTAGCGTACTTTAGAAAACTCATTTCATAGTGAAACGGTGCACTTATAGGAAAAAAAGGGAATTTTGAAATTCAAATTTAAAGTCAAACCGAGTCAATGATAACGTGACATCTCTTTTACTATGGTCAGGTTCAGCTTTTACAAGGGAAAGTTTAGAGATCTCGTTTAGAAAGTAAAACGTAGTTTCTTAATGTGGCCTCAGAAATCTCTTTTCAAACGGCTTTTGCATTGCTCTCAGCACCAAGCTACTCCTAACCTTCCAAGACACAAAAGGAAGATCAACACGTGTCACTTGGACAATAGATGGAGGGCAACGGTCATAATGCAGATTATCTATAAATGAGATGCTATGCTTACAACTAAAAAGACTTTTCACATATATAGTGCTAAAATGTCGAAAAAATTCTCCCTCATTCTCTGTAAAGTTCATTACTTCTTGTAATTGAGTTTCTTCCTTGTAAAAAATCTTCTTTCTATGCTCTTAATAGATTACACGTTCTTCTAGGAAGAATCATAGAAAAGAAGTCATTCAAAGTTTTCCAGGTCTTATTGTTCATCTTACGAAAACTTGAGTGTTGGTTAGTTTGTTCCAGTTCCAACAAAACACAAACTTTTGTAATCTCGATTAATGAGTAATCATTGTGAGTTAGCTTGGAGAGGTTAACAAAACTACTTGTAAATGAAGGAGTGTACTGGCTAATCACTATGTTAGCTTGGAGCTAAAGGCATAAATGCTGAGGTTGTGAAGGAAGTGTACTTGTTGGTCACTTGTTAACTGGAGAGACTGGTTAAAGACTACTTGGGTTGTGATAGTAGAGTGAGCTATTGGTCATCGGTAGAGCTTGGAAGGCTATTGTAAAGACTATCCAACTTCTCGAGTAAGAAAGGTTTTAGTGGAACTGAACGATTGTTGAATTGGATGTAGGAAGGTTGGTTAAATCAGGTATAAAAACCCATGTGCAGTATCTTCTTCTCCCTTATCTCTATTTTATTTTACTACCTAGTGCATCTTATATTGTGATTTCTTAATTTCAAGTTATACGCATTTTTGTTATCTTTGTCATTGTTTAGAAAGTTACTTTTTGATATCGCTAACTTTGTTTTCATTACATTTCAAGTTTTATACTTGATAGTATACTGTCTAAGTTTTTCAAAAAACGAAAAGGCAAGAAAGGGAAGGCAATTCAATCCTCCTTCTTGTGCGCTTTTCTACCTACAATTTTGACATAACTTAGATTACCTGGAGTAAAATTAAGTTTGAAATGATTCATTTCATGTCTAAAATTATACATAATGAATTATTTAAATCTTTTTTTAAGTCATAAAATGACTTATTTTATGTAATTTTAAACTTCAAAATGAGTCATTTTAAATTTCATTATACTTCAAATGACATATGACATGTTAATGTATCACTTAATATTACACATCATTATTTAATTGATAAAATATTAAATAAAGTGGTAATGGACTAATTTGACTCACGCTTTATGATGTTAATCATTAATTTTGACTCATTTTAAAAGTTAAGAATTAAAATAACTCAGAGTGTTAGTTAATAACTAAAATAAACATTAACTCTTCATTTAATTTCTTTTCTCTTATTTTATCGTTAACTTGAATCACCTTTTGAGAAGGCCAAATCTTTGAGAAGAACAAAACCACTTCACCAATATATATATATATATATGTAAATTAAATCCAAAGAAATACTCCCTCCGTACTGAATAATTGTCAAATTTTAATGCACAATAGAATTAAGAAAATAATTGAGAAAATATCAAAATTTAAAAAGTTAAAAGTAATTTATTGAATCACTCTTGTTCTATTTAATAATTTAACTTTTTCCTGCTCCTCCATTATATATCTTTTCTCTCTCAATAATTTTTTTTGATTAATTTTCTCTCTCAATAATATTAATAGGAATATTATTGAAAAAATAATTATTGTTATTTAAATTTTTTAAATGTATAATTATTTCTATAGAAAAAAAGGGGACAATTGAGGGAGGATACAGTAATGATCCGAAATCATCGATTCAACCCCACATGCCATTCCTTCCAAGGCATCCAAAGCACAATAACGGCATCAACATCGATTGTAGAATTCAATTCAAGGTTACTCCTTTACTCTAAACCCCTCCCCTCACTCCTTATTCTCTTCTTACTGAACTTTCTTTCGAATCTCCAAACAAAAAGAGGAAACAGGAGAGCAAATAAACGATGCCAGAAATGGACGGGACCTCCAACAAACCCCTCAAATCTCCGAGATGCTCCAGAAATTCGCCCTTGCCTTCAAGACCAAAACCTTCGAATTCTTCGCCGACGAGAACGGTGCCGTCCCCGACGACTCCGACGGCTTCTCCCTCCTCGACTCGGCCGAAGAAATCATCACCGACCAGAAAGTCGTCGTCATTAAACCCGACCCCAACCCATCCCACAACTTCTCTCCGGGAACCCCTCCGCCTCAATCTCCGCCGCAATACCCGCCGCGACCACCGCCTCCGCCTCAATCTCCGCCGCCCCCTTCTCAGGCCCAGATCATAAATCCAGCCCAAGCATCCCCGCCCAAAACGACGCCGTTGACCGCGTCCCAGATCAGAGAAACGACGCACACCTTGATCTCTTCGATCTTCGCTACCGTTTCGGCCTTCGAGGCCTCGTACTTCCAATTGCAGAGTGCCCATGTCCCCTTCCTGGAAGAGAACGTGAAGGGCGCCGACAGAGTCCTGGTTTCTCACCTCCAAAGGCTCTCCGAGTTGAAGCGCTTCTACCGGGACTGGCGCTGCGACCCTGAATCCTGTTCCGAGTTCCCAATCGGGTCCTGCCTGGAGGCTCAGGTGGAGGAGAATCAGAGCAAGCTCAGGATCCTGCGAACCCTCTCCAACCGCCTGCAATCGGAACTGGAGCAGAAGCACGACGAGGTCTCCGCTCTGAGGAGGAAGCTCGACGGGATTCACAAGGGTAACGTGAACTTGTCCAAGAAGCTGTGTGCTCGCGCTCTGAACCCTTGTTCTGATGTGCTGCTAACTGTTAGAGTGTTTGATTCCTTGTTCCACGATGCTTCTAGAGCAACGCACAAGTTCACCAAGATCTTGATTGGGTTGATGAGGAAAGCCCGTTGGGATTTGGGCTTGGCGGCCAATGCCGTCCATCCCGATGTTGAGTATGCTAAGAAGGGGCACAGCCAGTATGCACTCTTGTCCTATGTTTGTTTGGGAATGTTTCAAGGTTTCGACTCATTAGGTTTTGGAGTGAATTCGAATGAAGAAGAGGAAGAAGAAGTGTTGAACAGTTCAGATTGCGAGGGAAAGAATGGTTCTTTAAAGCAATTGCTTGAGCATGTGTCTAGCAACCCAATGGATTTGCTCGGAATCCATCCTGGTTGCAGCTTTTCAAGATTTTGCGAGCACAAGTATGAGAGACTAATCCATCCTTCAATGGAATCGTCCATTTTGTTGACTTGGATCAGAATGAAGCAGTGTTGAGGTCCTGGAGGTCATTGAGTATGTTCTATGAGGCGTTTGTTGGAATGGCTAGCACTATATGGACACTGCATAAGCTGTCTTATGCCTTTGATCCTGCAGTTGAGATTTTTCAAGTGGAAAGAGGCGTGGAGTTCTCTATGATATATATGGAAGATGTGACAAAGAGATTAGCGTGGCCAAACAAAGGGAGGGCAAAAGTGGGGTTTACGGTGGTTCCGGGATTTAAAATTGGGAGGATAGTTATTCAATCACAGGTTTACATAAGTAATTTCAGATGTACAGAGTAGTTTACCCAGTATTCTTGTACAGTGCAAGTTGAGGGCACTGCATTCATATGAAACTGCTTTCTGTTATTGGTTCGGATATAAAACACTTGGTTTGTTAGTCAGTTCAGGTGAAACCTATCACTTTTGCGAGAATGTATTTCAAGATGCCTGGTGCTGAAACACTGATTGAGAACGACAGAAAGACGATGCCCACATAGCAATACATGCCTGAGGATCTTTGCTTCTTGCTGTGATACTGAAGTGGGAGCGGTGGTGATGGCTTCAGGATGTTTCATATTTGTGCCAATACTATGTGAGGATTTAGTAGTGAATTTGCCGGTATTTTCTCTTTTCGTGGTTTCTTTTTTTTTTTTAACCCTGCCAATTTTGCTTTAAGTTTTTTACATAAATTGTTAAGCGTTAACTGTACAGAACATTCCTCCTATTCTGGGTACTCTAACAACAAATACATCAGTGAATTGTGTATCTATCACCTGCATATGACAAATAGCAATGGTTTTCACAATAGCAACTTTTTTGTTCCATCACTATATGATGATATTATCTTGCTGGTAAATTCCATAGAGCATAATATCCTAGTGACATGCACAATGAATATATACAGTACAGAAGTGATCCATTTACTATATGAGTAATTCTTGTATACTTATTCTCATTAATAACTTATAACATTGAATTTTATCAATGTAATCATTAAATTATGTGATATTATCCTGATAGCCAAAGATATTAAATTTCAGACAAAATTGACATTAACAGATATTTGTCACATAGTTGATATTTATTTGCATTTTAAAAAATATTATACATCAAAAGAAAGTGGGATGATGAAATATCAAAGTATTTTTAATTTATAAAAAAAATAGACACTTAATCTACATTCACTTACAATTCTACTTGGATTGATAAACTTCGATGTCGATAAAATATTATTCAAAGGAATTAGTAAGCCTTACTCTCAAATAAGTGAATTCCTACCCGTATGTGCTTGAGATTCCTTTTGTGCCCACATATTTTGTAGGAGTGCTGATACCCTTTTAGTGATTAGTGGCTAATATTTAACCATGAGGTGCTAACATGAAATATATTTTCTTTTATGTTTTTAACTTAGAACAAGTGCACATATGGCTTAATATCAGACAATATTGTTAAGGAGTATCGATACGTTATTTCATCTGAAATAAGCAATTTATTTTTTTTTGGGGGGGGGGTAGTAGGATATGGTCTAAACATCAAGATGGAGAGTTTGAGAATACAAATACAAGCTAACTACGTTGTTTCATCTCAAATAAGCAATTTATTTGGGGGTGGGGTAGTAGGATATAGTCTAAACATCTAGATGGAAAAGTTGAGAATACAAATACAAACCGGATATGTTGTTCCATCTCATATAAGCAAGATATGTTTAACATTTAGTCTAAACATCTATTATTTCCGGGTGGGGGAATAGGATATAGTCTAAACATCTAGATGGAGAAGTTTCAAACTCCTAGCCAGATATGTTTAACTACTTCAACATCAGAGGCAAAAATAAAAGTACTTAAGTTACAAGGTCTTATGAAATTCACATATGATTCTTTGCAACAACGCAAAGATGATTCTTCTTGTGCCGAGCAAGTCCTGGTAGTCCTTCAGTGTCTATGTCTTCCCTTTTTATCCCAGCAGGCATTTCCCAATCAAATGAATTAAGAAGGTTTGCGATTATGAGCTCCACGGTGGCAGTTCCTAGTGGTATGCCTGGGCACATTCTACGGCCTGCACCGAATGGAATCAACTCAAAATCTTGTCCCTTAAAGTTGATATCACTGTTTATGAATCGCTCAGGATAAAACTCTTCTGCAGCATTCCAAGCTTCAGGATCTCTGTGGATGGCCCAAACATTCACATACACCATTGTCTTGGGTTGTATTTCATACCCATCTATACTGAAGCTTTTACTGGTTTCTCTTGGCACTAGCGGTGCTGGTGCATAAAATCTCAATGTCTCTTTGATCACTGCCTTCAGATATACTAGCTTTTGAATATCATCTTCATCTATAAACTCTTTCTTGCCATAGAGACTTCTAATTTCTTCTTGAGCCTTTTTCATCACTCTTGGGTTCTTCATCAATCCAGTCATTACCCAAACAGATGTGGCTGCACTTGTATCCGTTGCTGCTACAAGTATGTTCTGTGATTATCAAGGACGAGCAATTAATAACAACTCCCAGGAATTCCTTTTTTTTTTTCACTTTGGTTAAATCAGGGAAACTTTTTCATTTTTATTTTCCTTGTTATTGGTACTTGGTACTTGATTTGTTAAGCAACATCAACGCACAGATAAACCACTCTAAATTTGGATGGTAATATGGCTTCTTAGATATTGCATTATTATTATCTATAACGATATCATGTGAAAGTTAAAAGATACGATCATGAAAGAAGTTACGCTAGTAACTTGTCACCAAATGCATTTGTGCTGCAGTGTAATTTGTGGTCATTATCAACGCACATACGGATCAAATTCTGATTATTATTTGATGTTTGCTGGGTCCCTTTTCTCATTAATTTCACCTTAACAAAAATATTATTTCAACACCTAAAAGTGAGTGTTCATCACTTTATCATCCATTGGATGTGATGGTTGTCCTTGATATGAGTGTCTCCTACTTTATCACTCATTGAATGCGATAATGGTCCTTGAAATGAGTGGGTAATCATTACATTCAATGGTGATAAAATTGTGTCTTAATAGGACTCATATTTTTAGGTGTTAAAATAACATAGCTCTCTTTTTTGTGCATGTGCATGTTATAATTCATATGCTCTGCATATCAGAAATCATATTTATGCTATTATATTGATGTGTAAACCGAATGTGTTCGGTTACAGAATTCTAGCTTTCAATACCAATATATGAGGACTCCAAATCATTTGCATTTTGTGAGTTTCATCTAGCACTTTTACATAAGAGCAGTGTTATTTCAATACTTAAAAGTGTATAATTCTTTATATGCTAAGCATACGAATTATGACATGCAAGTGCAACAAAAAAATGTTCCAACTAAGCGTCTACCTAATTCGTAGTACCCAGAGAGTAACATTCTCGGATGGGTCATCAAGCATGTGTTGCCTGTTAGTTTTAGTACTCTCTATTGCTTTGCTTTTTGGCCTTTCATGCGCTATTATTGTTTTGGCTTCCTATATGGTGACTAACAAGTTTGTCACCACATGGTGACTGGCTATGTAAATGACAATTTTTTCCTTTTTTTTTTTCCCTTTCCCTCCATGTCCTATGACACCCCACCCCTTCCATTGAAAAGGTCATATCCTGCATAGTAACAAAGCTTGACGACCTCTGCCACCACCCAGTATCTCTCCTTCTAATCCTTCTCTAACCTCCAACTCCTCCTCAACCACAACAACACACACAAAGACGATTCTTCTGCCCTTCCCATCCATACCCTCTACAATGACCTCTCCACCAAAACCCTAATCATGCCGTCCCAAAGCCAACATCAAGGCCTCTCGGAAACCCTCCATTCTTGTCATTTTCTCCTTCGAGTATTTGACACAAGTTGGTTACCGGAGATGTTGAGGCCATGTATGTTGGAGATGTTCATGTTGCGAATGTGTTTGAATTCGGTTGCTGTTGAATTGGAGGATGAGGATGTGGGTCAAGTGGTTAACCATTGACAAGAATCTGGCCAGAGGAAGTTGTGGGATAGATCGAGGCAGGAGAGGCAGAGGACTTGTACCATTGCAAGGAACTCGTCGAGGAGAAGTCATTGTGACTTGTGAGAGAGGTAGAGGGATAAGGTTGGGGGAAAGTGGATGGATAAATATAAATTTTAATATTAATTAATTTTAACAATTAGATTAAAAGATCAATGGTTATAATTTTGTCACCATGTGGTGACAAACTTATTAGAAACCATCAAAGAAGCCACCTTGTTTGCTTTGGTATTTTGGGTTTGATGGTTTCTCAATTTCTTTAGCTACAATATGATGTTTCTGTTTACTATTTAGCTTTCTACTCAAGTTCTGGAATTCTAGGTTCACTCTAGTGATGGAGATTTTAATGAACCAATATCTTCAGTTAGGGTAGAAATAGACCAAGCTAGGTTAGACTTTAGCTTAATGTAATGCCCAAGTTGATGAAGGTAGGAGTGATGGTACAAAGAGACACGGACAAGGAGTGGCTCCTCAGGCTCTAAGCGAAGGGGTATATAGATGAACGACTACATACCAGAATGAGAGGGATCCTAAGATTGTGTAGGTATGAGACTATACGGTTGATGATGACTTATATGAATTGATTGGTACTATCTATACTAACAAAATGCATCTTTTCGATAGTCCATAACTAAAATTCTACGGTTAAGTGTGTTTGACTTGGAGAAATTTTGGAATGAGTGACCTTAAGTTTTCATAGGAACATATGAGTGAGGATAAAGCACGCTTGAAGAAGTATTGGTTTGTGGGGAAGTTGAATCCATAAAGCGGCAATGAGATGTTACACTTAAATAGGGCATATAATTCCAAAATAGAGGCTAAGCTTAAGTATTACCTAACATAGGCTTTTTTATGGCCGAGTCTAGCATTCCTAAAAGCTTTGGCCTGCTAACCTAAAAGCCTATCTAGAGGCCTATTTAGTTATAAAATATTTTACAAAAACAAAACATTTATTCTTAAATAAGTTTAAATATTATTAAATATATCAAAAAACTATATTTTAAAATAAACTAAAACACTTAAGTTTTAAAAAATATATATTTTCAAATAGATTAAAATATTTCTATTATCATTAGATATTCGAATAATAATAATAATATAAGTAGATAGCCTGTTAAGCTGACTATTTTATAGCTTGAAGTCTAGCCCAATTAGTTAAAAGGACTTTTTGAAAAGCTTTAGCCTCACCTATTTAGTAAATAAGCCAGACTTAACTAGATCGAATATAAGTTAGATCAAAGATCTCTAACAAGGCTTTGTCCTTACTTTCACCCCATTCTTCTATGAACCTTACAGGCAAAAAGAAAAATGTTTACGAATTCACCTTGTACAGGTACCTTGAGAAAAGGGTGGAAACATGAGCACTTACCATGATGACAGCTTTGATGTGATCATTGGTGAGATCTATTGCCAAGTGACCCTGCTTCTTTAGCTCAAGTAACATATCAACTATATCCTCCCCGTCTGATTCTTTATGCCTATTAGGATCGAGGTGCTCCTCAATTACTTCTTCGAAAAAGGCATCCAAGGCCTTGAAAGTATTTTCAAGACGAGCAAGTAACCCTGTGAATTTATCAATCCACCCATGAAAGGAATATAATCTGAAACAAAGAAGGAAAGAAATATGGCCTGTGTCTCATTGAGCAAGCCATGGAACCTGCTCCTTTCAGCTCCTTCGTCCTCATATCTTCTCCCGAAGGCAATCCTACAGATTATAGCGCTTGAAACAGACATTATGACCTCACTCAAGTTTGTAATCTTGGAAGAATGAGCGTGCTCGGATATTGCTTTGATCATTTGCTGGACCTCAGATTTCCTTATGTGGTAAAAGCTGGAGATCCGCTTGGAGCTGAAGAAATGGACGACACAGATTTTTCTGATTTCTCTCCAGTCATCATTGTAAGGAGAAAATATCATATCTAACCCATTGTAGGACAATTTTTGTGGGCCAAGTGAGGGAGGTCTGCTACATACATCAAGATCATGATCCTTGAGGACCATTTTCGCCAGCTTAGGAGAGGAAACAACGATGGCGGGCTTAAAGCCAATTTGCAGGGAAAAGAGGGGACCATAGGTCTTTGAGAGCTGCCATAGTTGAATGTTGAGATTGGAACTGTCAAGTTGGTGAAGATTGCCAATGATGGGAAGGCCTCTAGGACCTGGTGGACAGGTTGGTGTGCTATTAGCAGTTCTGTATTTTTTGAACAGGATCACTACCACCAGAGGAAGAGCTAGAAGAAGATACAGAAATGAAACCATTGTGAAAGTAGAGTATTAGATCGAGACTCAACTAGGAAACATGGTAACGGAGTCGTCATATAAGCATATCTATATATAGACTAATAGACAGACACCGGTTTGAGATTTCTAGACCAAATATTATGAAGACGATTCCAAGTTACAACAGTACTATCCAGGAAAGCAGCTTTGGTGCGTTCGGTATGGCGGCATGGGCAATTTACTAGGTTAAACATTTTCATATTAATTAAATTATAATTATGAGCAACTTTGTAATTTTTTTCATATCACATTAATTGATACTTTATTTTTTCCCCACTTAATTCATATTATTCTTCCACTATTTCTCTCACCTAAATAATGATTTTTTCACCTGACTTGTTGCGAAAATTTACATTGTAATATTCATAGTTCAACTAGTATTACTGTTTGTTAATTTAATAAAATAGTTCTTTTGACAAATTCCACAAAAATAGATTCTCACTCAAATGACCCTTGTGTAAGATATAATGATCAACATTCGAATTTAAAATTTCAGTATCATTCAAATATATTTTATTTTAAGTTATTGAAATGATGCGCATTATTTAATTAGTAAAAATATTTATATTTCATAAAACTCCTATTATTAAATTAAATTTGACAAAAGCTTATATGAAAAAAAAATACTGAATTGAATAATTGTTTTAGATTAAAATTTTTCTTTTAAAAATATTTCATGTCGTTTGTTGTTATTATTATTATTATTAAGAAAAATTGCAATAAAAAACTTTGAATAACAACGTGATTCTGATCTTTGCAATAGAAAAATTGCAATAAATATATCTTGTAATAAAACACGCCGTGATATGAATTTTTTTTCCAAAAACACCCTTCCCCCATAGCTAATTACAAATAAATAATAATTTTATTGCAAATGCATTTTTCACTTTTATTGCAACGCATGTAGATATTGATTTTACTTCTACACATGTAAAACATTTATTTTATTGCAACGCATGCAATTATTTTCTTTTTATTTTTAGAAAATGCAAGGAAACAGTAAAAGAAACTTCATAAATAAACATTTTATTTGTTTTAAGTAACCAACATTATTTTTTAAGCTGATTCATGAAAGATAAAAATGAAAAAAGAAAGAATAATGTTAAGGAGAGAGAAATGATGGAAAGGGAATATTAATTAGGCTAGAGAAAGAGTTAAGACAACAATTAATGTGGATAAAAGAAATATTAAAAAATTATCCATAGTTACAAATTGATTAAAAGAAAGCTAAATTACGTGAGAGAAATAATGGAAAGGCAATATTAATTTGGTTAGAGAAAGAGTTAAGACAACCATCAATGTGGATAGAAGAAAAATTTAAAAATTGCCCATAATCACAAATTGATTAAAAGAAAGTTGTGGATATTTTTGTCTAAAATTATATATATATATATATATATATATATATATATATAAAATTTTAAAATCGGGTTTTGCAAAAATAAATGTAATGATTGATGTGTCATTCAATTAAGCCACTTGGTCTTCCTCCCATGAAAAGACATTAATTGCGTTAGCTTTTATAGGAATATGATTCATATTTTTCAATAAAAAAACATAAACTAAACATTTACTTTAATAGGAATATGGTTTTCAAATTAATTAGATTATTTTTTATACGTATAGGATTCAAATATTATTTTATGAGAAAACATTAATTGCATAAGTTTTTATAGGAATGGGTATGAGAAGACATTAATTGTATAAGTTTTTATAGCAGTAAGATTAAGGTTTTTCAATAAAAAAAATCACATACTAAATACTTAATTTAATAGGAATCTGATTTTCAAATGAATTAGATTTTTTTTATAGGAATAAGATTCAAATATTATTTTATGAGAAGACAACTAATTGTGATGATTTTTATAACAATAGGATTTATATTTTTTAATCAAAAAATCACATACTAAATATTTAATGTAACATAAATCTGATTTTCAAACAAATCAATTTTTTTTTATAGGAATATGATTCAAATATGATTTTATGAGAAGATATTAATTGCGTAGTTTTTATAAGAATAGGATTCAGATTTTTCATTGAAAAAATCACATTTTTCATTGAAAAAATCACATTCTAAATATTTAATTTAATAGGAATTTAATTTTGAAATGAATCAGATTTTTTTTTTATAGAAATAGGATAGGATTCAAATAATATTTTAGGAGATGACATTAAATGCATAAGTTTTTATAGCAATAGGATTCAAATTTTTTAATAAAAAAATCACATTCTAAATATTTAATTTAATAGCATGATTGTACATTGCAATGAATTGACTTTTACATGTAAAATAAAAATCATATATAAAAAAGAGATTTATTTTTCTTAAAAGGAATCTATTTTTCAAAAAAATTATATATATTTTTTTTACAGAAATACAATTTCAAAAGAAAAAAAGATCATATCATATATTTTATAAAACATTAAGCGATAAGCTATTTGATTTGATTATTAATCAGCATTCCTATTTATACTAGCTATTCTCATTTATAGAATGATATACACGATTTACTTGAGCCTATTGTCAGAGCCATTTGCCATTCTACATTGATCGCCTTGCACAATGTCATCAAAGTTTGATTCAGTAAAGGTGTGACTCAAGCCCATAACATAAAGCATGGAGGCTTAAGGTCATAATCATCAAGTTGTTGGCAATTCAAATTTCGCAAGCAAAAGTCAGACAACTTGTCTAGAAATGTTGGTGATGGACCAAGAGGTACTTTTTTTTATTAATCTTATTGTGTTCTATATTGTGTTATTATTAATAGCTAAATTTATCTCATTGTATGGTATGCTTTCTAAAATCTTATATCTTTAATTTTGTTTAAGGTGATTGAATCTAATGTACGATTAAGTCTCAATATATAAAGATGTTTGGAAAGGACATTATCTAAGGAAAAGTTTACATTATATCTAATTTCTCTATTGATATCAATGAAGTGAAATAAAAGGCTACCATGCATAAGTTTAAGATATTCTTTGACAAGAGTATAGAGATTAGAATGATTGAAGAAGACTCTTTAATACTGTTAAATGGTTTTCAATTTATCCCTAATATTGTTGTCCTATGGAGAAAGAAGAGGAAGCCCACTTGGTTGTTTAGAATAATGGTTTACATACAATTGCTCATGATTCCTTTGTTGTCAACCAATATTTTGAAAAAATACACTCCTAACTATTTCATAATTTTACATATCATTGGATTGATAATTGGAAGGGGAAACATGAAGAATCACGACATTGGTGGAAAAAAGTGCAACAAAATCATCTTAGAGCTAAATGACTTGTCATAAACTACACTTCATTGATTGTTAATTCTATCAATTAACACATTAAAAATATTGTAATGCAAATGAATAGCAACCTTCGACAGACTGGGTGGTTATTTTTCAATTTGGAAAAATGAAATTTTATCAAAGTAATACATGTATATATGAACATATATTTGCTAATAGAATATTGATGATGTATGTAGTATATTCATTTAACAAGTTTTTTTTTTTTGCTTGAATTTATCCAATTATAAAAATTTGTATTAACTTATATATCATTTCTTTCTTAATAGGGATTGTTCATATTTGATAATTCAGGATTGTTCACGCACTCGTCAAGGTGCTAACTTGCATATGGTAACAATATTTTCTTTAATTATTACTTGAAAAGCTTTAAAATTATATTATGTTTTAAAATAAATTATTTCACGGATTCCAACTAAAATTCTTTTATGTGTATGTATGACCTACAAGATTCATGCTCTCTATAAATTAAAACTCCAACTAATCCTAAAGAAGTTACTCCATCTAAGCTATTGTCATCAGACATGGCCACCACTAAAATGAGGAAAGTTGTTACATAGGAGAAAGACTAGCTATATGAATTCATAATTTTGTTTAAAGTTTATCAAAATTAGCAAGAGTTTCCAAATTGAATGTTTTATTGGTTGTTCTTCTTTCATATTTACGTATTTTGTCATGGACAAATTTGTCACTATTTTTATCATCAAATATTTTATTGTTTAATGCTTCTTTTTATGATTGATTAAATAATAAGTTGAATGACTTTGGATTCAATTAAATTAAATACGTATATATGAGTATAGTATTTTTATTCAATTATATAATTATTGTAAAATAAATTTGATTGCTATAACTGTTATATAAAAACTTTAAATTTTAAAATATACCAAATTATTGAAAATAGATTGCTATTGTATATATGTATATATATATATATATATATATATATATATATATATATATAAGTAAAAATATTTACGTATTGGATTTGAATTCCAATCAAGTTATGTAGACACTAACTTTATTTTCCTATTTACTTTTGTATTTCAATTCTTTTTTTTTTTTTATTAGTGGGTAAGATGTAAAGCCCTTAATAAAGCCAATCCCACCACGTTAAATTCTTTCATGCAAGACCATGTAAAAGCCACCTGGATACCTTTGTTGCAATATGTCTTAACAAAATCCACCAACATTGCATCACCTACATTCTCAATAAAAGAAATATAAAGCATCTCCATTCCCTTACTCCAGCTTCCTTCAGCTTGTCCAATGCAGATGATGGGCACCCTGCCAAGACCATGAATTGGGAATGATGGGCAAGATTGGAGCATGGAATCAAAGATTGATTATCAAAGTAAGGTCAGGGGAGCATTAGATTTGAGGAGGCCATGAACCCCCTTAGGAACGGACTAACCTTACATCCTCTTCATCATCTATCACTGAAGGAAAATTTAAATCCTTAACCTCTACCCTTTCACTACATTTTCAGTCACTATCCTCATCCTCAAGGAAAAGGAGAATAACATGGTAGTATTTTTTTTGTTGATCCTTGTTTCATTTTCCACATTCATTTTGGATTACCAATTACACATACAATGTAACCATCAACAATCCATCTCAGCTAACACAAATCTCGACCCAAAATATCCTTAAATCATAATTAAGAAAATCACAGCAAGATCCCCATCAAAAGATAAACTAAACAAACATAATTCCAGTTCAAACATAAACAAAACCACAGCAGAAATAAAAATCAGAAACAATCATTCTCAGTCAAATTAGTCCAAACGGTCCATATTTATCCAGAAAGCAAAGAAAACAAAAATGTGTGAAATACAAAAAGGGGTGGTGGTTTCTTTTCACTACAACCATGCAGCGTGAACCAGGTGCTGCCCACTCCGCCACGAGCTCCCACTGCACCCATGTGCTCGTTGCCGCAATCTCCCTTCCATCAACACACAACCACTTGTAAAAACCAAGCCAAAACCAAAATTAGACAATACATCAACAATCCAATAACCAAAAAATCAAAATACAAAAAAAAAGAGAAGAAGAAGGAAGAACAGATTTCCACTTCGGATCCACCGGGAGCACCTCAAGCCACCCTCATCGCTGGTGACAGCCTTGCCTTGAAGCTCTAATCGTGCTCCTCCATGGCACGCCATCGTGGCACCGCACAACAATAGCCACCTCCACCATGATCCGCGGCCATCGCGACTTATGGAGGTTCCGTGAAGCTCCGCCTAACCCAGCCTCCATCCTCAGAGCCTGGTGAGCTGGCATAGCCCTTCCACTATGCATGCCTTTCCCTGCATGCCGCCGGTCCCTCAGCGGAAAGCCTAGCCTCGCACCTCACCGGCCCACACCCACCACCGTGAGCACACCCCTTTCTTAGCTCTCTGTCCTTTCTCCCTCCGCTTCCTTCCTCTCTCTCTCTCTCTCTCTCGTTGTCTCCATCTTTCTCAGTGAATGCATGTGTAAGAGAAGGTGAGATTTGTGTGTGTATGAGCGAGTTAGACCTGTGTGTGTGTGAGAGAAAGAGAGCGTCGTGTGTGTGTGTGTGTGTGGCGTGAGAGAGTTTTGTTTTGGGTCAAGTTTTTTTTTGTGCCACTTAGGATAGTGGGGCTGGAACCATGGGCCTTCCGAAGGTTTGTGGGTTGTGGTTGTTTTATTAATAGTGTTTAGAATTGATGGGGAATATGGAATTGGGCTTTGGGCTTTTCCTTTTTATTTCAAGAGATTCTGGTCTATTTTTTTTTAAATGGTTGTTGGGTTCTTATTTTTGGATTTCTATTTAGTGGGCTATGTTTGGACTTATTGGGTTCTAGTTTTTATATTAAGTTGCATGATTTTGGGTTTGGTTTATCTTCCTTGTGGGCTTAAGTTTAGTTGGAAAATTTTTGGGAATTATTCCTTTATTGTTATGTAGGTTTCTAGTTTCATTGGTTTAAGTTGGAATTTCGTCTGATTAGAGATTTTAAACTTTCAAGCTAAGTTTTCACATTAAGCGTTTGTTAAAAATATACATAGTAATAATAATAATAATAATAATAATAATAAACAAAAATGGAAATAAAACAAGAAAGATAAATATTTTTTGAATGTTTGGCTCAATTCTCTTTAATAATCTTGCATTGATGTTCATTATATATGATGTGTGTTTATTTGTAGTAACAGTCCTGTTATACTAGGTTGACATATTTTAATTGTAGCATTCTTTAAAGGATATATTGTTGAACACCAATAGTTTTATTATTTTATTTTAACCTATGTATATATTTTGCACTAAGTGTTACATATGATAAAGTTATGTTGTGGGTTGTTTGTTACAATCAAATATTATATATGGTGTTTTTATCTATAATTATAATATTCTTATAGATCTACATGTATTCTGCAATGATACAAATTATTTTTTCTATTGATACTTAATGTTTTTGGCAAGCAATTTGATATTCTCAATTCCTTTTCAAAGGAAATAAAATCAATCAACCAATAAATATTTTATTTAGAATGATGTGGCTTTGAGTTCCTCATTGCACAGAGGATACGTTGGTGTAGCTAATAGCTATCAAGTCAAAATTAATTTTTCCTAAAATTTTATTCTCTTTTGCTTGTTTCAATTTTATTCTTGTACATAAAATGTTGAACCATGAGTTATGATGATGGCTGTAACACCTCCAAATTACCACATTTACTCGAGTATGGACATAGTAATTAGTAGAGTATTACTGGCAAGTTCGGGATCTATACTAGTTGAAATAATCAATGACACGAAATTTCACAATACATATACTATCATAACGAGATTTACATATAGGGGCATAATGTCACAGTCACTATATATATACATCATAAGGGCAAGACCAACAAAATGACCCCGAAAAGTCAGGACTCTATGCAAACGAGGCTAATCCCCCTACCTAATACCTAACCTACTCAAACACCCTGACAAAACGGCATATGCACATATACAACGAGCAAAAGAAAACCAAAAGTACATCATTGTAGGTAGGTAAGGTCCTAACACTATCCTATGTCTATGTACAATGCATCCATCTCTAGAGGTCTCTACTCCTCGTGCAGGAAGCCATTGGCCATCGGAGCGATGACTTCTCCTCCACTGGGGCACGGGTCCTCAGAGGATCTGAGTCAGATGAGGAGGATGACGAAATGGGTGCGTCGCGGCTTGATACACGGGTGGAGCGAGGGGAATCTCAAACACTCCAGGATGGGCCATGTGAAGGGCATGCCGTTATAGGGGAAAGCGGGTCGAAGTCCGCGGCAAAGACCGAAGTCCTGAAGGAGCGATCAAAGAACATGTAGATCCGGAACTGGGAATAACCAACGCGTACATGCAGTCCAATGCAGGATCATATTGCCACACCCATTGTGGCGAATCAGAAAAACACTAGGGACGACATTTGTCGAATCTGAACAATATAATACATACAACTCAGGGTGAGAATAATATAAAATTCTCAGTAGGGTAGTTTCCCCCATATACAATATACAGTAGGGATAAGCAATTCATGCATATACAATATTCATATAAACACCTACACAAAAATCTTGAAAACCGTAGGCCGGGAACTAAGGATAGTATCACAATAATCAATCGAGTAATAATATGCATAATCAGAAACTCCATTTCTCATGTCTTTCTCAATTTTCTCAACATAGGGAAGGCTTATTCTCAGAGAGATACATTTACAATTCACAATTTCACAGAGGACCATAGACTGCTAGGACATGAGCTCATTCCTATTCAAGATCACCGAACTTCATTTTTTTCCATTTCCGGATCACTCAGGGTCTATGCCTAGCCGACACGTCTATTGACTCACAACTTTTCTAGGGAAGTCCTTCTTTTTGCCTTCCCTTCAATTCTTTCTAAGCCTTGTTTCTATTTTCCCCATATGTCTCAAACATACACAGTAAGATATGCACATACTATCATAGAATTTCAGCCATTTCCACATCTCATTATCCTGGCAGAATTGAAGTTTTAGGCACAACAATTTGTTACCATACCAAACAACCATTCCACCCTTAAGGAAAATTTCACATGACACTTCAATGTGTCTAAAACAACCTGTAAAAATTTCAGGGCAATCAGAGTTATATAACCACTTCAATAAAATAGGCAAATCTGGTGGTCAGAAGTCACAAATTCATGGTCCAGACTTGTGTTCTCAGAATATTTAACCCTAGAATTTGATGGAATCAAGGTACAAGAAAATTCACAGAGGTATTTCAACATGTTATTAGTCTTGTGTAAAAATTTCAGGAGCTATCTCAATCAATTGCTATGATTAAAAATTCGGCAAGTTTGTTACTTTAGTCTCAACAATTTAGACAGAGCAGTTACAATTCGGTTCCTAATTTTTTTGAGGCATCAAACCTTAGAATTAACCCTAAGAAAATTCGTGTGTTTAGTCTAAGAGGTTAACTACAACATATAATTTTCATGGCTCATGAAACCACCCACAAAATTTCCAGAAAATTCGTGAAAAATTCTGATTCCAGAACAGAATCAGTCCAGCAACCTAGTTCCAATTTCACTTGAGAGAAAACCCATTTTAAAACCATCCAAACACAACACAAAAATTCATACATCAATATCAATATGTTAACCATCAGTATCATCAAAATTTTCGGAATTAGGGCAAGCCAAAACAGAATTGAAAAATTCCACAAGAAAGGCAGCAGAAAACCCTACTCTTGAAGGTTTAGCAAGTCTCTATCTCTAGCTTCTTCAAGGTGGGATTTCTTCACAACCAAAACTCCCCACACAACCTCAAACCCTCCTCTGATCACTGATGGATGTGCAAGAAGGATGGGGTTCTTGAAATTTCAATCGGTTATAATTGTAGAGGTGGAAGTGTAGATCAATTTTTGTGAAGGAAGATTTGGGTTTTGATGATTCTAAGCTAGGGTTTTTTTGAGATGAACACAAGATGAAGCTCTTGGCTATGGAGGACTTCCAAGCTCTGATTTCTCCTTGAAATGGCCGAATATGAGGATGGCTTTGGGAGGAAGGTGGGTGACTAGGCTTGTATTAAATACAAGACAAGATATTTGTAAAAGAAATCATGATGATTTGGTGACTAGGCTATGATGGATGGCTAGGATTTGATCTTGGATTCCAAGATTAAATCCTAGCCTTCCACTTGTCTTAATTTGGGGGATATTATTTAGTTGTAGTGATGGAAATGTCTTTCGTGTTAAAAACCACACACGAAATCTGAACGGGTAAACACCGTACCCGATATAACCGATATTACCCGAAATTTAATTCTAGGTATAAAATTATCGTTCCACACATTCCTAATCTTATTCTCATATTTTCTTAACTTCGGGCACTCTAGGTCCTAAATCCCAGTTTAAAGTCCCAAGGCCTGGGCCCGCCAGTACTATTCACATTTTTTTTTTGTACTCCTCATGGAGTCATTCTCATCACAACTGTTCCTCTCAGAATTCTAATATTCCTATTAAGTTTTCCTCAATTAATATCTGAAGAAAACTAGGATGTTACATTACCACCCACCTAAGAAAAAAATTTTGCCCTCAAAATTTCGTACCTGGAAACAATTCTGGATAGTCTCTCTTCATAGTTGACTCTAACTCCCATGTGAATCCTTCATTTCCTGGCCCACCCCAAGCTACTTTGACTAGTTGCACTGCTTTATTCCTCAGTTGCTTGATCTCTCTATCCACGATCTAGCGGGAGGCACTTGAAACGTCAAGTCATCGGAAATGTATAGATTCAGGTTCAATGATATGGGTGGAGTCTGGGTGGTACATTCTAAGTTGAGATATATGGAAGACATCATGGAGATTGGATAAAGAGGGGTAGGGCTATTTGATAAGCAGCTGACCCAATTCGTCGAAGAATTTGAAAAGGACCTATAAACCTAGGTGACAACTTTTTGACCTTCAAGACTCTACCTACGCCGTAGTGGGTGTGACCTTCAGGAACACATGCTCTCCCTCTTTAAACTCTAAAGGCTTCCTTCGTTTATCTACATAACTCTTTTGACGACTCTACGCAGCGAGGATTTATCCTTAATCTTCTGGATTTGTTCGTCGTCTGATTAACTGAAAATCCTAACAATCTTGCTTCTCCTAAATCGTACCAACACAATGGGACTGACATTTCCTTCCATACAAGGCTTCGTATGGGGCCATGCCAATACTAGCATGATAGCTATTATTATAAGCAAACTCCACCAGCGGAAGTACTTTATCCCAACTCCCTTTCTGCTTAATCACGCATGCCCTCAGCATATCTTCCAAAGTCTGTATGGTGCGTTCGGTCTGCCCATCCGTTTGGGGGTGATAAGCCGTACTCAAACACAGCTTGGTTCCAAAGGCCCGTTGGAAAGCTCCCAGAACCTTGAAGTAAAACGGGGTCCCTATCGGAAACTATTGAAGAAGGAACGCCGTGTAGCCTTACTATCTCTTGGATATACAAGGAAGCTAACCTATCCAAAGGATAATTAGCTTTGATGGGTAAGAAGTGGCGGACTTGGTCAGTCTATCCACTATGACCCATATGGCGTCATAGCCTGAAGACGTCCTCGATAAACCCATTACGAAATCCATGGAGATACTTTCCCACTTCCATTCTGGGATTTCTAAGGGGTGTAAGGTTCCAGGGCTCTGTTCTATTTTGACTCTTTGACAAGTTAAACACTTGCGAACAAACTCCGCTATATCCCTCTTCATCCCAGGCCACCAAAACATTCTCTTGAGATCTGCATACATCTTACTAGTCCCAGGGTGTATGGTGAATTCACCTTTGTGTGCCTCCTTCAAAATCTCATTCCTGAGAGTACCACTTCAGGTACAAGACCCTGTCCTTATACCTCCATATACCTCGCTGGTCTGTGGTAAATTCCGGCAACTTCTTAGTGTGACTGATTTAAAAATCTCTTGAAGCTCTTGATCTTCAGGTTGTGCAGCTAAAATCTCGTTCCTGGAACTCGCTTGTTATTCTAATCTGACCTAACACCACACCTTCGGGGCTAACAACGTGCTCAAGCTAAGCTTCTTGAAGTCTTCTACTAGTTCCGTTTCCTTGATCATCATGCATGCTACACTCAGGGACTTTCTGCTCAATGCATCAGCCACAACGTTTGCCTTGCCTGGGTGGTAATTCGATTAAACTCGTAATCCTTAAGGAATTCCATCCACCGTCTCTCTCATATTCAATTCTTCTGATCAAAGAGGTACTTTAAACTCTTATGATCCGAGAGACATTGAACTTACACCATAAAGATGGTGTCGCCAGATCTTTAGAGCAAAAACCATAGCCGCAAGCTCAAGATCATGGGTTGGATAGTTCACCTCGTGGGTCTCAACTCCAAAGGCATAAGCAACCACATTCTATGCTGCATAAGCACACACCCTAAGCCCTTACTAGAAGCATCACAATAAACCTCGAAGGGTCCTGAGGTCGGTAGCACCAAGGGCAGGAGCTTGGTCAACTTCTTCAACTCCTGAAAACTATTCTCTGGCGTCCATTTGAATTGAGCATTCTTTCGAGTTAACTTGGTCAAAGGTAGAGCTAGCTGGGAAAAACCCATAATAAATCGCCTATAGTATCCAGCTAATCCAAGAAAGCTTCGAATCATACCGTAGTTGGCCGTCCCCAATTAAGTATGGATTACTTTGCTGGATCTACGGAAACTCCTTCTCGTGACACCACATGACCAAGGAACTTAACCTCTCCCATCCAGAATTCACACTTTGACAGTTTAGCATACAACTTCCTCTCCCTTAGGATCTGTAACACAACCCTAAGATGCTGAATGTTCCTCTTTGGTCCTTGAATAAATAAGTATGTCATCTATAAAGACAACTACGAATTTATCCAAGTACGGGCGGAAAATTGGTTCATATAATCCATGAATACCGGGAGCATTGGTCAGTCCAAAAGACATTACCTTATACTCATAATGTCCATATCGAGTTCTAAAGGCAGTCTTGGGGATGTCCTCATCCCGAACTTGAATCTGATGGTAACCTGATCTAAGGTCAATCTGAGAAAATAGTTGCCCCACGTAATTGATCCAAAGGTCATCAATTCTTGGCAGAGGGTACTTGTTCTTGATCGTTACCTTGTTCAACTGCCTGTAATCCACACAAAGCCTCATACCCCCATCCTTTTTCTTTACCAAAAGAACGGGGCTCCCCAGGCGAGGCACTAGGTCTAATAAAGTGCTTCCCTAGTAGCTCTTCAATTTGTGACTTTAATTCCTTCAATTCTAAGGGGGACATCCTATAAGGGGCAATGGAAATAGGACCCGTCCCTGGGACCAACTCAATGGAGAATTCGACTTCCGCTCGGGCGGAAACTCAGAATATCCTGGGAACACATCTGGATAGTCCCTCACCAGAATCGTATTCAGGTCATAGATACTTTCGGCTTCACTAGCTAGAGGAGGACATATTCCTACGGCCTACCTTACTAGGGTTAGGTGTTACTAGGTCCAAGTAAAAAGAAAAAGGAACCACAGGAATAGAGGAAGACATGAGAAGAAATATAGTTCTAGTTGGACAATGCAAAAGCACATAATTTGGTACCAGCCAATCCATACCTAAAATGACTTCTAAGCCAGACAAAGGTAGACAAAACAAATTTGCATTAAATTTCTGGCATTTATAAAAAGAGAAGTGGTCATGCATGCTTGACAAGTTCTAATAGGATTCGCGAGGGGTGGATACAAGAAGGTCATATGATAGCTTAGACACAGGTAATCCTAACTTTTGTACACAGTCATAGGATATGAAAGAATGGGAGGCACCCGAATCATACAGTACGTCTAAAATAATTTCATTTATTTCACACTTACCTCGATAGAGTCGGCAGATTGAGAAATCTCCTTGGCATCCATAGCAAAAACACGTCCTGGTTGTTGTGGCCTGGGGTGGCTTGAGCTTTCTTATTAGGACACTCGAAGATCTTGTGTCCTGGTTTCACAACCAAAGCATGTGATTTGTGTGGTCCAACAAGGCCGGTTCCCGTGATATTTTCCACATTTGAAACACTCTCTCATTGCCTCAGGTCTTGGAGATTGGATCTTTTTCTCTGTTGTTGTTGTTGTTGTTGTTGTTTCGTGGAAATCTTCCCTTAGATTGGTGCATAGGCTTGAATCGAGGGCCTTGAGGCGCTAGTCCTCTCATGACATTGTTTTGCGCATACCTGAGGTTTGCCAACTTCTTGTTAGACTCCTCACGTCGACATTTGTTCACCAAAGTAGGATAATCTCGAATTTCCAAGAGGCTCACAGCGGCTTCAATATCTTCACGTAGACCCCTTCATATTTCATGCATTTCCAAACTTCGTAGGGTCACGCTGGTAAATCGTAGAAAATTTGCAAAGTTCCTCAAACTTGGCGGTATACTCTGCCACACTCATAGGACCTTGTCTAAGGGCCATAAATTCTAACTCCTTCGCATTTCTCACAGAAGCGGGAAGTACTTGTGATAAAAAGCCTCCTTAAAGATGTCCCAGGTGACTTCATGCGGGAGGCTTGAAAAGTCCTCTAGTACCTACCCACCAGAATTTAGCATCTCTTCCAGCATATAGGTGGCAAAAGCCACCTTTTGAATCTCTATAGGGTAGAAGAAAATCTTTTCCATTGCCTTGATCCACTCCCTGCTTTGTGGGATCAAAGCTCCTCGAAAAGGTGGGGGGTTTGCCTTCCTAAACTCAGCAAATTTCTGATATTCTACATCTACTTCATTCCCTCCTGGGTTACCAAGGTCCGCTCCTCATTGCGGTGTAATCGTTCCATCATTGGTTGGCAATTGTAGCTTGCTCCCTCATTGCTGCGGCCATTTCATGGAAAGTGTTCATCATATCAACATTGTTCCTGCTCCACTCTTGGTTTCCGATTTGAAGTCATTGATTCCTGTCACACCAAACAAAATATTGAGTTGATCAGGCTCAATACCAATCCAAGTGTGGCAGGTAATCCACAACATTTCCAACCATCATGTACACACACACACACACACACACACACACACACACACATATATATATATATATATATATGCATCATCATGCATAACAACTACCACGGAAACATAGTCGGTCCAATCCCCAGGCTGATAGGATGGACCGCTTAATACCATAATGTAACACCCTCCAAATTACCACATTTACTCGAGTATGGACATAGTAATTAGTAGAGTATTCCTGGCAAGTTCGGATCTATACTAGTTGAAATAATCAATGACACGAAATTTCGCAATACATATACTATCATAACGAGATTTACATATAGGGGCATAATGTCAGTCACTAAATATATACATCATAAGGGCAAGACCAACAAAATGACCCCGAAAAGTCAGGATTCGATGCGAACGAGGCTAATCCCCTACCTAATACCTAACCTACTCAAACACCCTGACAAAACAACATATGCACATATACAATAGAGCAAAAGAAAACCAAAAGTACATCAGTTTGTAGGTAGGTAAGGTCCTAACACTATCCTATGTCTATGTACAATGCATCCGTCTCTGAGGTCTCTACTCCTGTCAGGAAGCCATTGGCCATCGGAGTGATGACCTCTCCTCCACCGGGCACGGGGGTCCTGAGAGGGATCTGAGTCAGATGAAGAGGATGACGAATGGGTGCGTCTCCTGGGCGATACACGGGTGGAGCGAGGGAATCTCAAACACTCCAGGATGGGCCATGTGAAGGGGCACGCCGTCATAAGGGAAAGCGGGTCGAAGTCCGCGGCAAAGACCGAAGTCCTGAAGGAGCGATCAAAGAACATGTAGGTCAGGAACTGGGAATAACCAACGGCGTACATGCAGTCCAATGCCGGATCATATTGCCACACCCATTGTGGCGAATCACAGAAAACACTAGGGACGACATCTGCGAAATTGAACAATATAATACATACAACTGGGGGTGAGAATAATATAAAATTCTCATAGGGTAGTTTCCCCCATATACTATACAGTAGGGATAAGCAATTCATGCATATACAATATTCATATAAACACCTACAGAAATCTTGAAAACGGGCCAAGGGAACTAAGGATAGTATCACAATAATCAATCGAGTAATAATATGCATAATCAGAAACTCCATTTCTCATGTCTTCTCAATTTTCTCAACATAGGGAAGGCTTATTTTCAGAGAGATACATTACAATTCACAATTTCACAGAGGACCATAGACTGCTAGGACATGAGCTCATTCCTATTAGAGATCACGAACTTCATTTTTTCCATTTCGGATCACTCAGGTCTATGCCTAGCCGACACGTCTATCGACTCACAACTTTTCTAGGGAAGTCCTTCTTTTGCCTTCCCTTTCAATTCTTTCTAAGCCTTGTTTCTGTTTTCCCCATATGTCTCAAACATACAGGAAGATGCACATACTATCATAGAATTTCAGCCATTTCCACATCTCATTATCCTGGCAGAATTGAAGTTTTAGGCACAACAATTTGTTACCATACCAAACAACCATTCCACCCTTAAGGAAAATTTCACATGACACTTCAATGTGTCTAAAACAACCTGTAAAAATTTCAGGGCAATCAGAGTTATATAACCACTTCAATAAAATAGGCAAATCTGGTGGTCAGAAGTCACAAATTCATGGTCCAGACTTGTGTTCTCAGAATATTTAACCCTAGAATTCGATGGAATCAAGGTACAAGAAAATTCACAGAGGTATTTCAACATGTTATTAGTCTTGTGTAAAAATTTCAGGAGCTATCTCAATCAATTGCTATGATTAAAAATTCGGGCAAGTTTGTTACTTCAGTCTCAACAATTTAGACAGCAGCAGTTACAATTCGGTTCCTAATTTTTTTGAGGCATCAAACCTTAGAATTAACCCCTAAGAAAATTCGTGTGTTTAGTTAAGAGGTTAACTACAACATATAATTTTCATGGCTCATGAAACCACCCACAAAATTTCCAGAAAATTCATGAAAAATTCTGATTCCAGAACAGAAATCAGTCCAGCAACCTAGTTCCAATTTCACTTGAGAGAAAACCCATTTTAAAACCATCCAAACACAACACAAAAATTCATACATCAATATCAATATGTTAACCATCAGTATCATCAAAATTTTCGGAATTAGGGCAAGCCAAAACAGAATTGAAAAATTCCACAAGAAAGGCAGCATAAAACCCTACTCTTGAAGGTTCAAGTCTCTATCTCTAGCTTGCTTCAAGGTGGGATTTCTTCACAACCAAAACTCCCCACACAACCTCAAACCCTCCTCTGATCACTGATGGATGTGCAAGAAGGATGGGGTTCTTGAAATTTCAATCGGTTATAATTGTAGAGGTGGAAGTGTAGATCAATTTTTGTGAAGGAAGATTTGGGTTTTGATGATTCTAAGCTAGGGTTTTTGTGAGATGAACACAAGGTGAAGCTCTTGGCTATGGAGGACTTCCAAGCTCTGATTTCTCCTTGAAATGGCCGAGTATGAGGATGGCTTTGGGAGGAAGGTGGGTGACTAGGCTTGTATTAAATACAAGACAAGATATTTGTAAAAGAAATCATGATGAGATTTGGTGACTAGGCTATGATGGATGGCTAGGATTTGATCTTGGATTCCAAGATTAAATCCTAGCCTTCCACTTGTCTTAATTTGGGGGATATTATTTAGTTGTAGTGATGGAAATGTCTTAGGTGTTAAAAACCACACATCGAAATCTTACCGAACGGGTAAACACCGTACCCATCTAACCAATATTACCCGAAATTTAATTCTAGGTATAAAATTATCGTTCCCACACATTCCTAATCTTATTCTCATATTTTCTTAACTTCGGGCACCTCCGGGTCCTAATCCCAGTTTCATCGCAGGCCCTGGGCCCGCCAAGTACTATTCATATATTTTTTTTTGTACTCCTCATGGAGTCATTCTCATCACAACTGTTCCTGCCAGAATTCTAATATTCCTATTAAGTTTTCCTCAATTAATATCTGAAGAAAACTAGGATGTTACAATGGCTATGACCGTATGCTTATGTTTGTATCTCTAAATAACATGCTAATACTAAAGGTGACATAATTTTAGACTTGCAAAGGTTAATTTCAATAATTAAGTTTAATTGAGATTTAATTATTTTAATTAATTAGTCAAGAGTAATTTATTATCGACGGTTGATTTTAGCATCTTAAAGATTAGAATAATTTCACCCTTAATTATGATTAATTAGTTTAAAAGTCAAAAAGTGTTGTGAGGATGTCATGAAAGTTCATGTGCAATGTATTTCAGATAAAATGATGTTTGTGATAATCTTAACATCTATTTCATAACTAAAATGATGTTTTTGATAATTTGACACTTGTTACATAATTAAGATGATGTTTGGACTCTTCATACAATAATGGTATGTTTGAGTTTGGATTTTAGGGAAGGGAAGGGAGGGGAGGACTTGTAGGACTTACAAGTCCTCCCCTCCTTCCCTTCCCCTCCAAAATCCAAACTCACAAATATATCTTAAAGAAATTATGTTTTTACACTTGATACACAGTAAAAAGATATTTTGGTATTTCCAGGACATGATAGATTTAAGTTCTAAATAAAATAATATTTATGGCCAATGTATTATTTACTGAAGAGCTTTTGATAGCATACATATTCAACCTATGCATAATTTAGGAGGTCTGAGTTAGTTTTGTGTTTCTAAAGCTTGATACATGTAAACTTCAGCTAGAATAATACTTTGGATGAGTAGAATTAATTTATTAATTATGTCATGATGTGTTGAAATTAAAGAAATGAAAGATGGAATTGGTTTGGGTTCAACTATTGTTGAATAAAATCAATTTGATAAGAGATTAAGTGGATTATATTAAAAAGGAAATTTTATGTGTGGTTATTGGTCAATGTAAATTTCGCCTTAATGAGAATTTTAATTTTAACTTTGCTATTTTGGTTCTTGATTTAATAAGGTATGAGCTTGGGAATTGTCAACAATGATTACAAAGCACATTTTATCCTAGTTCATTGCGAAGAAGGACTGGAACAATGGGTTAAAATAACTATAGATTTTATAGGGTTAAATGCATTTTGCCACCCTGATTAGGTCATATGCAGTTTACATTCTGACTTTTCAAAACATGTATCACGATACCTTGAACTTTCCAAATAATGTTAAAAACCCCTAACTTTACAAATACGCAAAACCTTAGCTAATACTAGTGTGTTAGGCTGCACACAATAAAAAGACCGGGGGTTAAGTACACATGAGTATTTACAAATAAGATGTTGATGCATGCATTAGAAACTTCAGGGGGTTAAACTAACATAAATCATACATTTGTCAATTGCCAAAACTATGATAAGGGGTCTTTTACACTATTTGGAAAGTTTAGGGTATAACAATGCATATTTTGAAAAGTAACAATGTAAATTGTACATGAGCTAAAGTTTAGGTGGGTAAAATGCATTTTACCCTATTTTGTAAATCTTGTGGCGTGAACATTAAAAATGGATAATTTTATATGAGGTTATAGTTTGTTTTGTTTTGGAACTTGTATTATGTATGATGTGAATCTTATGTGACTTGTTGGTTAATTTTGAATTTAGAATTAGACTTAATAAAGTTATCATAATCGTTAAAATTGAAAGTGATCGGAATTCACTGAAGAAATTGCATGTGAATTATGCCTTTTATTGCAATGCATAAATGCTATGTTGATATGAGTAGAAAGCAATTTTGGTAGCCAGGATTTTACTGCGAGTGCAAATGACCAAAATGCCCCTAAGGTCATTTTTACCCGAAATTCGAGGAAGCGACCCATCCTCGAATGGATCAACTCAATGTTGAAGGGGATTGTACTGTTATGTTTGATATCTGAGGTGAAAATCTCGTTTTCTGAACTTTCGGCTCAAAATGACCAAAATACCCCTATTGTGTTCCATGGGTAAAGGTGCCGTTTAAGCCCTTGAAACTTTTCCAGTAGTTCGGAATGATGTTTATGAGTGGTATTTGGTTTTAGTCGAGCTCTGAAGGTCCCGGGTAGTTTTAGTGCAAAATTACCATTTTGCCCCTAGAACATGTACAGTGAGCCTAATGACGTAATTAAGCAAACCTAAGCAATATTAGGCTCTAATCGAAGATTAATTTATTTCGATAATTAATCTAGAGTCAAAATAATTTATTAAGGTTAATTAGAACCTAAGATTGCTTAGTTAAACTCTAATTACATTCTTTAATTCAAGATTCCTAGTCATGGAATCTTGAATAGTATTTCTCTCTCCAATTCCTTAAATTAAGGAATTGTGCCATACCTCATTTGACCAAAAGAAATGATTTTAAATTGTTAATCTAGCAAGATTACCCTCCTAATCAAGTCTTGACAACCTTAATTAGCCATTACCTCACCTAAACACTTTCTTACAAACTCCTAATCAAAACCTTAATCAAAGAAACACCTAAACACATCACTAAAACACAATTACATGAACAAATCATTCCTCCCCTTGGCTGCAACGAGTGGCCAAACATCCTCCCCAATTTCCATCACATGTTGATTTTTCTTCACTCAAGAGCCATGCTTTGGCCATACTTGAAGCCATACCTCACCATGCTTTGCCCATGCCCACAACCATACCAATCAAGAGATATTTTCCTCCCCAAAGCCAAGCAAGGTCGTCGGCCTTCCTTCCTTTGTGCAGCCTCCATGTGCCAAATTTCTATAAATACCAAGCTTGGAAGAACTTGGTTACACTTTAGATCATTTCCTAAGTTTAGTTTTCTTGCACTTTCTTGCTTTTTCTCTAAATTTCTCTTCATCTTGTTCATCTTCTTCTTCCTCTCAAAGAACCTTGCCACCACCACAAACCACCACAAACAACCATAAACCACCACTTCCTCACCTCAAACCACCTCTCAAACACTTAAACTTTCCATTTCCAAGCTTACAAACTCAAGGAAAAATCATCTTCCTTGAGCTTTCTTCTTGGCCAAACCCTCCTCTTCCTCCAAGAGAAGATTTTGTCTTCTCAATTCTTCAAGAACTCAAGCTTTCCTTCATTTCTTTCAAGACTTCCTTAGGTAGGGGTTTGTTTTCAAAGTTTTCTTGTTTTCTTAAAGAAAAGTTCTAGTTTTCTCTTGGTTCAAAGCTTTCCTTTCCTTTCTTTTTTCGGCCTTGAGGCCTTTTCATGAGAAAAACTTTAGCTTGATGATGAGGTTTCAAGATAATGGACTTGTGTTGTCATGTGAGAAACCTCTAAAGCTTGAAACAACTTGGTCTTGGACCATACATGCTTGTGTTTTCCTTCCTTTTCTTGTTTATATTTTTGGTTCCTTTTCCTTTCCCCTTGATGTTTTCGGTTTCTTCTTCCTTAGTTTGAACAAAGTTTGTTAAAAATGTTAAGTAGATCACAAAAGTTTTGTTAAGAAAATTAATCATATGATTTCAAAGAGCTCTAAGCTTACCCTTGCCAACCTTAAAGTTGGTTTGCCATTTAAGAGTTTTACTCTAGATTGAAGCCCATGAGCAATAAAATAAAGAATATGACTTAGTTTTTGTATGTTTGTTTAGACAAAGTGTTGAGCTTTGTGTCATTTTCTTGAGCTTGATGATGAAGTTCAAACCAAAGGCTTCTTTGAAGACTTGGTGCTAAGAACTCTAAAGCTCACTTTATGTTGTTAAGATACATATTGGGTTAAGGTTATGATGTTCCTTTAAAGTCTTGTAAGAGCTCTAGTTAAGATAAAATGAAATTGCATACATGTTTATGTTTATGCCTTGCATAGCATGTTTATTTTGATGCCATCACTAAACTCTCAAGAATAACTAAATGAACTTGCATTATCATGTTTAAATTTCCAAGCTTGCATTTCATGTTTATATTTCAAGTCATCACTTAATCTTTAAAGATAATAATGAAGTTGCATCTCATATTTATTTTATGCTCTCACTTTACTTTCTAATGAAGAGTAAAATAAGTGCATATCATGTTTAAGTTTATGTCATCACCTAAATATCCTAGAGCTCAAAGACTTGCCCAAGTATCTTGCATAAAGTTTTAGAAAATGGAGGCATTTCAAGAATGCCATTTCGGCCGTGATGATGATGATGGACTTGAGATGAGTTCATCTAATCATAAGTGCCCATAGTCTAAGTCTTGGAATTTTTCTAAGCTTAGGTGTATTTAAAGAACATTATGAACAAAGTTTTATGTTTTAAATCTATTCCTTGAGCTAAATAATTTAGCTACTGACCTAGCACATATTTATGTGATTTCAATGAGATTAATTGGTTTCTAAAAGAGTTTTGAGTTCCTAAAATGATTCCAAGAGAAACTAGCAACTTATATGCTTTAAATCATGAAATTATGTGATTACATGAGCTTTGCATTTTGGTTTTGCCCTTGGTGTTTGGCCACTATATAAATTCTGTTTTATGGTGTTAAAATGTGTAAAATTATGTTTGAGTGAAGCAAGGAACGATTTAGGGAAGTTAGAAAGAACAAGTAACTAGAAAGGATTTAAAATGTGAATTCTAGAACACTTAGATGCACAAATTATGAATTTTGTTCCAGCATAATTGAACTTAAGAAAAATGGTTTATAATTAGTGGATATGTGTAGGAATCCCTCATAATTGGTTTAGGAGTTTATTATAGAGCCTTAGGCGAAGATGAAA
Source organism: Dalbergia oliveri (assembly GCA_030441495.1). Taxonomy (NCBI): domain Eukaryota; kingdom Viridiplantae; phylum Streptophyta; class Magnoliopsida; order Fabales; family Fabaceae; genus Dalbergia; species Dalbergia oliveri. The sequence continues at coordinate 700,176 of JAMLFY010000023.1, forward strand.
CTTAGAAAGGGTCAAAGAGGAGATTCTAGGACCCCGTAATCACAAGACAAAATTCTGTCCAAGGTGATGAGGTGCTGAATGGTTATGATAGCAAGCTTAAACATTAGAGGAAATTATAGGTAATGATCCCTAGGAGTGAAAAAGATTCATAATGGATGTTAGGATAATCGAAACACAAGTTTAAGACCCATAAGGGTCAAGGCATAAGACACCATGAGATAGAAGGTGTGATGTGAGAATGAGATCGAGTGTGTATACTCATAATGATGTGAAGGTATAAATTCCATGGATATGAGACTATATGTGTGTTTGAGACATGTTGTTGTGATAATGTGATATATTATGCTTGAGATGCATAAGAATGCGGTATATGAAATGAGTTTAGGAGGGTATGCTCCTAAGAATAAGAGATTTACGATTGAGATATTTCATGAGAACAACATGTGTTGTTGAGTTATGTGGCATAACTCAAATTTGAGGAAATTCGGAGTATAGTCGTTATGCTGCTGAATTTCCGTCAAATTTGAGGGACTTGAGAAAAGTTTTGAAAAGAATATTTATATGTGACATGCCGAGACGCATTTCTCCTGCTACGGTGAGGAGAAAGGAAACCCATGGAGGGTATGGTCGTGGAGCCATATCGAAGCGGACAATGTCATGGTCTTAACAAGATGATGCGTTCAGAATGAGATGTACTTCACTTGCTACATGAGGAGAAGGTAAAATCGTGAAGGCATCAACATTAGCCTCAAAGCGACAAAGTCATGGCTTCAGTTGATATGTTTCAGAAAAGGAAGAAAGTCCCATGATGGGTGATTCCTTAGGTCCCCTGCCTTACTTTGGAGTCGGGATTTTTATTTTTATGATTATGATTCGCTTATCAAGAGGATAAGTAAGAACTAGTGACGACTAGTTAAGGTACGAGCTCATAGCCTAGTATTAGGGTCGGTTACTATTTACATACCATGATGTCACAAGTTGAGAAATGAGAAAGGATATGCCACTTACATGAGAACTAGTTGATGGTTATATGTTTTGATTGTTTGCTACATAAAGTATTGCCATGCATTCATGTTCTGCGATGCTACATACATGCATTAAGATTCATTATAAAAGACACGGACCTTGGATAATTATCTTTGTGAAAACTTCATAATGAACCTTTGCATGTTAACCTTTTTATAATAAACCCAAGGTTCCTGGGACGTAAACGATGACAATAGGATAGAAGATTTCCTCCAGATTCTTTAGCAAAGATTCTCACCCTTTCTCTCTTTCTTTCCGTTACGTCTTCAGACCACAATGGCATCGTTCGTGATTTTTGTTGACGCGCCCGTGTGGAGGTGCACTACGACCCGATCATCAGTCCTATCACTTTGAGGGTCACTACGCGTGTGGATATTTGCATACATGGGTCGTCCATTTGCATTCCCAGTTCGAACTTTCGTTTCACCCCGACCTCTCCCTTCGGCGACGATATGATCTTTGAGAGGACGCGGCCCCGTGACGAGGGAACGCCATGCCCGACCTTCATCTTTAGCGGTGCGCGGTCACCCCGAGTACGTCCCTCGTCCAAGGTATTCCCGAGATTTCGACTAAGGATCCCTTTACTTATCCCTTTTCGGAGGGGTCTGCCCTGAGTTCCCATGAACATTGGGAAGGGGCAGTGAGGATACGGCACACGCGAAGGTTAGCACGATGCCCGGAGATGCGCCCATGTCAAGGAGGTCATGTCGTCCGTCTTCCGTCTACACACACCCGAGGAGCTTGCAGTTCATTGGGTATGTACCTTCGAGGACGAGGAGTAGTGCCACCGAGGAGCTTGAGGGAGTGGGTAGTCGGAGCTTGGGATTTATCTTTTGGGACTTTCCATGTATTAGCTGTTTATGTTCTTTTGTATTTTCCACTTCATGTACTTGAGCTCTGCCCACTTATATAGGTATGACTTTATGTCTTTTATGTTTTCAATTGTTGTACTAAACTATGTTAAGTAATATTTTGGTGGTTGTTTCTATGATCGAGGTGTTCTTACTTGCTTTGTATTGCATGATTTATTTTCTTATTTCTTGTACATTTTGCACATGTCGCACGCATTGGCTCGCATTTGGTTTTATAAGTTTCAAAAAAAAAAAAAGTTTACCCATATTTTCTGCTAAGTAATTTTATAAATGAGTTAAAAAGGAAGTAATAACTAATAATTAATCTTAATACGTTCTAGGCGTGTTTGGATTAAATATTAGGTGTTATACGTTATACTACTAGAATTTCACCAAATTTGTGGACTTGGAACATTTATGAACATGAAGTGGATAATTATGATGACTATGATTGTTTATGATTAAAAATGATTGCATGATATGAACTTTATGGAAGGGATATTATGATACTTCTGAAATGAGCATGAACATTTAATTAAATGTTTGGTGACAATTAAAGTATAAGATGTTATCTTTCTGTTCCTAGTCACATGTTGGGAAGGGGAACCTACTTTGGTCCCTAACTGTATGCGCTAGGAAGCAAAAGTGAATTAATTATACCCCTTGCCCTATATTAAATAGGGTAAAATGCATTTTATGCCCTTGAACTTTAGATCATGTAACATTTCAAAATATGTATTGCAATATCCTAAACTTTTCAATGCAAAACACTCTTCAACATAATTTTGGTGACTAGTGAACATGTGATTTATGAGCACACAACCCTCTAGTGTTTCTAATTTGTGCAACTCGACACATTGTTTGTGAATTCTCATATGCACTTAATGCCCTTGATCTTTTTATTATGTGTAACTCGACACCCTACTATGACATAAAGTTTTGCACTATTTTAATCTAGGTTGTTTTACACAATTTGGAGCATTTAGGGTGTTTGATACATATTTTGAAAAGTTAGGGTGTGAACTACACATGACCTAAAAGTTAGGGTGTAAAATGCATTTAGCCCTATTAAATATTGTAACACCCTCCTAACTATCATGTGTTACTAGTATTAGCACAATAATTAGAAGTGGGTTACTTACATTTTCTAACTAATACAAGTTGTAAAGCATGAAAATAAAATAAAATAAACCTAGCGTTCACGATTTAAAGTACAAATGTGGCCATCAATAGCCCATCAATATGTATATATATGTCAGGTGGAACATTAGTAGCTACAGTCTAACAAGTCAACAATATGTACAATCATCTTGAAATACCTATTAAATTCCTTAAAAAGAAAAAACCATTTGCCTATTCGGATGATAACATTGTCTTCTTGCTGAAATACCAGAATCAATAGAGGATCTAGAGTTAGACAATGATAATGAATAGTTCATCCTCCCCAAGTTACTGTGCAAGCGGAGATATAACAAAAACTGGGTGTGCTAGGAGCTAAGGCACATTATAATATGAAATCTTGGGATAGTAAAGGATGTTAAAAATAGACTGGGCAAACAAGTGGCTATATCATAATGCTACTCTTACTATAGCAAGTCAATGAAGATCCATAGGGTGGCATCTACAAAATTTGAGGATAACACAAGGTACATGTAACACAAGGATGAGAATATTATAAAATTCTCAGTAAGTCCTCCTCATGCATAAACATATCACCAAAATTCATTTACAACCATTGCAATTTATTTCTAAAAATATTTCATATAAACATACTTAATGATTTAGTCACATGATTCACATATATCATAATATTCAAACTCAAATAAATCATCATAAGCAAAGAATTCATAATAATGTAAGTATGCATATGATAAATGCAATGACTTTCTTGATTTCTCTTAATTCATTTCATTTACTTTCCTTTACTTTGATATCCTTCTCAACTTCATGTGCTCTTAACATAAGTCGTTTGCCTATTCCGATGTAATAGATTGATTTTCAAGATGAACTCATTCTTATACATGATTATCAGGTTTACTTTCTTCGACTCTCACAGGACTATTCATAGTTAAGATTACTTTCCCTAACTCATGTCGAACGAGATCTTATAAGTGGCCATGTTTACTTTCCTTAATGATTTAATCTTTATAAGTGGTCCGGTTCACTCTCCCTAACAATTTAATCTTTTATTTATTCTAAAATACTTTGACAAGTCATGTTCATGCTCTATGTCATATGCACAAGCATCATAATCATATATGCATAGCATCAATATATAACTAAATCACATAGTGTACAAGACACAATCCTTAGCATATCCATCATAATCATAATTCAACTCATATAGCACATGTCTATGATTTCATTCTTATAGAAAATTCTGCTTAATTAATCAAACATTAGGAAAATAGTGTGAGATAATTCACATAGATACTTCAATGTAACACCCTAATATTTAACCTAACATGCCTAGGACATATTAAGATTAATTATTAGTTATTACTTCCTTTTAAACTTGTTTGTAAAATTACTTAGTGGAAAATACAGGTAATTTTTTTTTTGAAATATGTAAAACAAAATGCGAGCCGTCGTATACTATCACGAGCGAAATGTAAGTAGAGAGGAATTAAACATACGATTTTAAAGGCAATACAGAACACATCCTTCCATAGAAGCAACCATCATAATATTAGATAACACAGTTTGATACATAGTTGGATACATCAACTAAAATATAAAAACATAAAGTCATACCCACATAAGAATGGGCAGAGCTTGTAGTACATAGAGCAGGTAATATAGGAAAGGAAACATAAAACGAAGTACATGAGAACCCCAAAAGATCAAACCCCAGCTATAACTACTCCCCTTTCTAAACCTACTGGTGATGCTTGCTCCTCTAGCGATAGGGAAAGTTGTCCCATGACCGCTCGAGCTCCTCGCGTGGCCCAATGTATGTAATGTTGTTTGGATGAGTTAGTACGCATAAAAATTAGAGAGAATTACAAGTAGTGATCCCTTAGGTGCATAAAAGGTCTATAATGGGCGTTAGAATAATAGAACACAAGTTTAAGACCCTAATAGCCAAAGCATAAGATATTATAAGATAGGAGATATGATGTGAGTAAGTGATCAAGTGAACATATATTTATGATGTATCGAGAGCATGTGAATGTAATAATTTCATGTGTATGAAAGGTTATGTGTTATTATGGTTAGTTGATTGGAATGCAAATGGCGCGTTATGCTTTTACTTGATATATGACAAAGTTGCATGTGAGCGAAGTAAAGAATATGATATAGTTGTGGTCTTGCATTCTAAACGTGATGTGTTTAATGATATCCTATGATTTCATGCTCATATTGCATCTTCATATGATATGCTAATGTGGAAATGATCTTTGGACTTCCCGAGTTAAAGGTTGTGAGGTGATCCGAGAAAGAGATATGTTTTCCCCTCTTTTCCCCATGTGAATCTAGTGACGACTAGTTAGGTTTGAGCTTATTCCTAGGCGATCGGTAAGGAGGAGTTTTGGTGACCATGTTAAAATCGCTGGGGATGTAACACTCTAACTTTTAACCTAATACGCTCGAGTCGCATTTCAGTTAATTATTAGTTGTTACGCTTTTGCTTCAAACTTGACTTATCTTTTAAAATACGGTAAGAAAAATATGACTAATTTTTTTTTGGAACTTAAAACTTAAAATGCGAGCCCGCTGCACATAGATACTGATTAATACACATAAGACATAGCAATCATATAAATTCATCATAACATATATAGGTAGACTATAGTACAATCACAACACAATTCATATATTATAATCTTAACATAATAGCGATGTCCTATAAACGTAAGGACACTTTAAGATACTATACACAACAATCAAGGTTGATCATACACTAGCCCAAAGCTAAACATAACAAAACTAGACTAATCTTCGTTTTGGCTGCGACCTTTGGTAAATGACGTGACCTCTTTTACCCGTGCCTCAAGGAAGATCATGAACATCCGCATCATTCATGTTTGGAGACGACATAGAAGAAAGAAAAGGGTTGAGAAACTTTATTCAAGATTCTCAGGAGGGCTCCCAGACTTAGACACAAGTATCATCGCCATCGTCCCCACCACTTTGGTTTTTATTATGAAAGAGGTGTGCATACATAGATTCAATTTTAAATTTCCCAAATCCTATTATCCGAAGTAGGTGTCTTTTAGCATGGGTCTTAATGATATGAATGCAACAGATATCTCATGTATGCATGGCAATACATTAAAAGCATAACTAACACATGTAAATAGCACATGTCACATGATTAAATGCACTAATAGGATGATAATGCAACATATATATATATATATATGCCTCTTTTCTTTACTTTTCATAATCAAACTTTTCAAGTTCTTTTCCACCCTCGCACATGGTCACGAAAAGCCACCCATGTAACACCCTAATATTTAACCCCAATACGCCTAGGACGTATCAAGATTAATTATTAGTTATTACTTCTCTTTAAATTCATTTACAAAATACTTAGCGGAAATTACAAGTAAATTTTTTTTTTTGAAATGAAACATGTAAAACAAAGTGCGAGCCTTTGCGTGTAACATAAATGTAACGTGAAGCGGAAGAATAAATAAATCATACAGAACGTAAACATTAAAGAACACATCAATCATGAACATCATTCTTCATCACATTAGTTAACATAGTTTAGTACATGTCTATTGAAATATAAAGGAAACATAAAGTCTTACCCATACTAGTGGGCAGAGCTTGCAGGACAACAACATAAAATAAGAAACATAACAACGAATACATGAAACAACCCCAAAAGATACTCCCAAGCTATGACACTCCCTCCCTCGAACTATGGATGATGCTCCTCCTCATCCCTCTGGCACATACCCAATGAACTGGGCAAGCTCCTCGGATGCGTGAAGGCGGAGGATGGGCGAGCATGCCCTCCACGTGGGTGCATCTCCGGACGTCGTGCTAACCTCCGCGTCACCGTCTCCTCGCTACCCATCCCGATATCCATGGGTCCAGGAGGGGCGGAACCCTCCGAGAAAGGATGAGAAGGAGGATCCTCTGATAGGTCGGTCTCCGAACGTCTCGGGCGAGGCACGTACTCGGGGTAACCTCGCACCGCTGAAGATAGAATGGGCGCGACGGTTCTGCTCGTCTCGGGTCGCGTCCTCTCAAAAATCATGTCGTCGCCAAAGGGGAAGTCGGAGTGAATCGGAAGCTGGAGACTGGAAAGGCAAATGGGCGTCCCATGTATGCAAAAATGCGTATAGCACAATGACCCTCGAAGTGGTAGGACTGATGATCCGGATCGTAGTGCAGTTCCCACACGGGTGCATCAACAAAAATCACGAACGACGCCATCGATGTCTGAAGACGTAACGGAAAGAAAAGAGAGAGGGGTGAGAATCTTGCTAAAGAATCTCAGGAGGGAAATCCTCTATCCTAGTGTCATCGTTTACGTCCCAGGAACCTTGGGTTTATTATAAAAAGGTTAAGCATGCATAGGTTCATTATGAGGTTTTCACAAGATATTTATCCAAGGTCCATGTCTTTTATAATGAGTCTTAATGCATGTATGCAACATAATAGTTCATGAATGCATGGCAGTACTTTAGGCAAACCAAACAATAATCAAACAACATATAAGTGGCATGTAACTTCTCTTGAACATCTTTCCTTTTCTCATACTTGTGACACCAATCATAATAGTAACCGCACCCCTTAAACTAGGCTATGAGCTCATACCTTAACTAGTCGTCACTAGTTCTTACTTATCCTCTTGATAAGCGAATCATAAACATAATCATAATCATAATCATCATAATCCCGACTCCCAGAGTACGGGTAGGGGCCTAAGGATCACCCATCATGGGACTTTTTCCTTCTTCGAAACGCATCGACTGGTTAAGACCAACGACTTTGTCCGCTTTGGCAGGCTAATGTCTATGCCCTCACGGTTTTACCTTCTCCTCAGAGCAGGAGAAGTACGTCTCGGTGTGTCACCTTAAACATCATATTTCTCAAAACTTTCTTATGTCCCTCAAATTTGATGGAAATTCGGCGGCATAACAACTACTCTCCGAATTTCCTCAAATTGAGTCATGCCACATAATCTCAATCACATGCATCATTTTCATGGAACTTTCTCAAATCAATATCTTTCTAGTTCACATGAGCATATTCCTCAATTTCATTCATATTTCGAAACCTTATGCATCTTAAATTAAGGCATAATACTTCATCACATCAACATGCCAATCATACACATAAAGTTTCATGCTCAAGGAATTAACATAATCACATCATCATAAATATGCTCGAGGTTCATCATCATAAATATGCTCACTCGGCTTCCTATCTCATAGTATCTTATGCTTTGACCCTTACGGGTCTTAAACTTGTATTCTAATCATTCTAATACCCGTATTACATCTTTATTACCCTCAAGAGGTTAACACTTAAACTTTTCTCTAAGATTTGAACTCACTAAAATTCCAAACAGCATTGTACATGTAAGGGCAGAAAATATCATATGCTTACGGGCTTAGAATCTCTGTTCGTGACCCTTTTTAAGATCCGTCTTCGCCTAAGGCTCCATAATCAATTCCTAAACCAATTATGAGGGATTCCTAGGCATGTTCTCTAAGTTATAAACCATTTTTCCTCAATCTAACTATGCTGGAACAGAATTACATTTTGCCATGTCTAAGTGTGCTAGAATTTCCTATTTAAGTTCTTATCATCACCTTAAGCTTAGAAATTAATACCTAATCATTTATGAAGGGATTTTATACATGTCTTACTGATTATGAACCATTTATCCTTGAATTAATCATGCTGGAACAGATTTGCATTTTTATGCATTAAAGTGTTCTAGAATTCTCATTTCTAATCCTTTCAAGTTACTTATTCTTTTCTAACTTCTCTAAATCGATCCTTGCTTCACTCAAACATAATTTTACACATTTTAACACCTTAGAACAACATTTATACAGTAGCCAATCATGAAGGGCAGAACCGAAATCATAAGCCCATAAAATCACATAATCTTGTGAATTAAAATGCATACAAGTTGCTAGTTTTCTCTTGGAATAATTCTAGGGATTCAAAACTCTTTTAGAACTCAAATCCTTACATTAAAATCATGAAATTACACATGAGGTCAGTAGCTAAATTAACTTGTTCATAAAATAGATTTAAAGTATATAATTTCATTCATAATGTTGCTTAGGTGCTCCTAAGCTTAGAAAAATTACAAAACATGAACTATGGACACTTGTGATTAGAGGAACTCATGCTAAGTCCATCATCATCACCACAAGGCCGAATGGCTTCTTTGAGAATGCCAACATTTTCTTAAAACCTTACATAGGATACTTGGGCAAGTCTTTGAGCTCTAGATCATTAAAGTGATGACATAAACTTAAACATGCTATGCACCTCATTTTTATTCTTCATTAGTAAAGTGAAGACATAAAGTAAACATGAGATGCACCTTTTTATTATCTTTAGAGTTTAAGTGATGGCATAGAATTTAAACATGCTAGACAAGAAAGTAAACATGAGATGCAAGGTTCAATTCTTTATTTTAGTGCTCTAGGCCTCTTGAGGTGTTTACCCCAAATCAACAATCAACTTTAAGGTTGAAATAGGTAGGCTTTGAGATTTATTAAGTGAGGATGCACATTCTTGTTTTAATCTTTAAGTTGTTTAGTGATGACTTGAAAATAAACATGCTATGCAAAGCATTAAAGTAAACATGAATGCATCTTATTTTAGATCTTAGCTAGAGCTCTTTGCAAGACTTTAAAGGAACAAAACCTCAACCCATTATGTATCATAAGGCAAGCTTTAGAGTTCTTAGCACCTAGACTTCAAAGAAGTCTTAAGGTTTGAACTTCATCATCAAGCTTAAGAAAATGGACACAAAGTTCAACACTTTGTCTAAACAAAACTACAAGAACTAAGTCATATTCTTTATTTTATTGCTCATGGGCTTCAATCTAGAGTAAAACTCTTAGAACGGCCGACCAACTTTAAGGTTGGCAAGGGTAAGCTTAGAGCTCTTTGAAAACATGTGATTAATTTTCTTTAACAAAACTTTTGTGATCTACTTTACATTTTTAGCAAACTTTGTTCAAACCAAGGCAAAGGAAACCGAAATCATTTAAGGAAGAAAGGAAAGAACCAAAATGAAACCAAGAAAAAGAAAGAAACACAAGCATGTATGGTCCAAGACCAAGTTGTTTCAAGCTTTAGAGGTTTCTCACATGACAACAACAAGTCATTATCTTGAAACCTCATCATCAAGCTCATGTTATTTTCATAAAATGGCCTCTTGGCCGAAAATGAAAAGAAAAGAAAGAAAGGAGTTTGAACCAAGAGAAAACTAGAACTTTCTTTAAGGAAAACAAGCAAAACTTGAAAACAAAACCCCTACCTAAGGAAGTCTTTGAATGGAAGAAAGAAAGCTTGGTTCTTGAAGAGTTGAGAAGACAAAATCTCCTCTTGGATTGTGATGATGGATTCGGCCAAAGGGGAACTCAAGGGAATGATTTTTCCTTGAGTTTCTAAGCTTGGAAATGGAAAGTTTAAGTGTTTAGGAGATGGTTTAAGGTGAGGTAGTGGTGGTTTATGGTTGTTTGTGGTGGTTTATGGTGGTGGCAAGATTCTTTAAGAGGTAGAAGAAAATGAAGAAGATGAAGAGAACTTAGAGAGAAATTGCAAGAAAAAGCAAGAGAACTAAACTTAGCAAAGCTTCTAAAGTGTAACCAAGTTCTCCAAGCTTGGTATTTATAGAAAATTTGCAACAATGGTGGCTGATTTGGGGAGATGGCCGACGGCCTTATGGAGGGAAAGAGAAAAATATCTCTTACAAGGTATGGCTTTGGGTATGGGTTCAAGCATGGTGAAGTATGGGCAAAAGTATGGGCAAGGCATGGCTCTTTGAGTGATAAATCAATCAACATGTGGCACTTTCCTAGGCCATGCATTCGGCCAGTTTTGCAGCCAAGGGGGAGAGAAATTTGTTCATGTAATTGTGGTTTAGTGATGTGTTTAGGTGTTTCTTTGATTAAGGTTTTGGTTAGGAGTTGTAAGAAAGTGTTTAGGTGAGGTAATTGGGTAATTAGGAATGTCAAGACTTGATTAGGAGGGCAATCTTACTAGATTAGTAATTTAAAATAATTCTTTTGGTCAAATGAGGTATGGCACAATTCCTTAATTTAAGGAATTGGAGAGAAAATACTATTCAAGATTCCATGACTAGGAATCTTGAATTAAAGAATGCAATTAGAGTTTAACTAAGCAATCTTAGGTTCTAATTAACCTTAATAAATTATTTTGACTCTAGATTAATTATCGAAATAAATTAATCTTCGATTAGAGCCTAATATTGCTTAGGTTTGCTTAATTGCGTCATTAGGCTCACTGGACACTGTTCTAGGGGCAAAATGGTAATTTTGCACTAAAACTGCCCGGGACCTTCCGGGCCTAACTAAACATCAAACATTACTTAAAAACATCATTCTAAACTTCCTGGAAATTTTGGGCTCAAACGGCACCTTTTACCCATGTAAAACACAGGAGGGGTATTTTGGTCATTTTGAGCCGAAAGTTTAGAAAACGAGATTTTCACCTTGGATATCATTCATAACAATTCTAACCCTTCAAACATTGAGTTGACCCATTCGGGGACTGCCAGGTCACTGTCCTCGATTCTGGTAAAAATGACCTCAAGGGCAATTTGGTCATTTATACTCAAAATACGGAAATCTGGGCATTACAACCCGCTTCACCTTCCCTGCATTTCTCATGGTCACCAAAACTCTTCCTATTCTATGGCCTAGGATGAGCTCAATCTAACTAGCCGCTAGATTTAATATGGGGTAATAGAGGGGAAACACATCGCTTTCTTATCATGACTATGCAACTCTATCTTCATTATTTCATGCTCAAGATTTCATGATTTTTCCAAGTCAACAAATTTGGCAAAAGACAGCATAACGGCTATAATGGAATTTCCCCAAATTTGCTTCCTGTTGTATAACATCCAAACACGTATCTCAATCAATCATACATAATTGCAGCATGCCATAAAACATCATGTCATAAAGCACATAGGCAAGCATCACATTCCTTTGCATAAATCTATAAGCGTAATATTCATCAATATCTTAAAGTAGTAAACATGCTCAGACCAGGATGCTTGAAATCATGGCAAGAACAAGCTAATGCATATGCTATGCTTAATAGAATATATGTATTTAACATTCTAGAATTATCATTCACACAAATCAATCACCTAAGGTCATCAATCCACTTGATCTTGCTTAGAAAACAATTATTTAAACATTTGGGTGTCTGTAATCAATTACATGTGCTGGTAATCGATTACCAAAAGCTTGTTCCAAAAAAACCTGGTCCTGGTAATCGATTAACATGCTAAAAAACTGATTCCTGCATAAAGGACGTCATGGTAATTGATTACATGAATTGGCAATCGATTACAGGAACAAAAAATTTGTTTCCGGTATGAAAAACACCTTGGTAATCGATTACATAGGCTAGTAATCGACCAGAAACCTCAGATTTCAAAATCAAGGTTTTAACACATTCTAAGTTACACTCAAGATCATTTTAAACATCTTTCTAACATTCCTTGAAAACATTTTCACATTTATACAAAATCAAAACCATCATTGTATTATGATTAAAACACATCTACTTGCCATGGTCAAGATTTCCATTTTCTAAAACTTTACATATGATACTTGGGCAAGTCTTTGAGTTCTAGGTATTTAGGTGATGACTAAACATAAACATGCTATGCACTTTATTTTATACTTCATTATAGAGTAAAGTGAGAGCATAAAATGAATATGAGATGTAACTTCATTATTATCTTTAAAGATTAAGTGATGACTTGAAATATAAACATGAAATGCAAGCTTGGAAATTTAAACATGATAATGCAAGTTCATTTATTTATTCTTGAGAGCTTAGTGATGGCATCAAAAGTAAACATGATATGCAAGGCATAAACTTAAACATGAATGCAAACTTATTTTATCTTAACTAGAGCTCTTGCAAGACTTTAGAGGAACATCACAACCTTAACCCAATATGTATCTTAACAACATAAAGTGAGCTTTAGAGTTTTTAGCACCAAATCTTCAAAGAAGTCTTTGGGTTGAACTTCATCATCAAGCTCAAGAACATTGGCTAAGAAAAAAACATCAATACCTATCAAAACAAACATAAAAAGAACTACTCATATTCCTTATTTTATTGCTCATGGGCTTCAATCTAGAGTAAACTCTTAGAATGGCCGACCAACTTTAAGGTTGGCAAGGGTAAGCTTAGAGCTCTTTGAAAACATAGGATAAATTTTCTTAACAAAACTTTTAGTGATCTACTTGACATTTTTATCAAACTTTGTACAAAGAAAGGAATGGAAATCGAAACCTTAAGAAGGAAAAAGGAAAGGAAAAATCGAAATCATATATGGTCCAAGACCAAGTTTTCAAGCTTTAGAGGTTTCTCACATGGCATCACAAGACCATTATCTTGAAACCTCATCATCAAGCCAAAGTTTTTCTCAACAAAGGGCCCTAAGGCCGAAATGGGAAGAGGAAGAAGAACTTTGAAAACTAAGAGAAAACTAGAACTTTTCTTTAAGGAAAGCAAACAAAACTTGAAAATAAACCTCTACCAAATGAAGTCTTGAAAGAGATGAAAGAAAGCTTGTGTTCTTGATGAAATGAGAAGACAAAATCTTCTCTTGGATAGTGATGTAAATTCGGCCAAGGGAAGAACACCAGGAATATGGATTTTCCTTGAAAGAGCAAGCTTGGAAATGGAAAGGTTTGGTGTTTGAGAGGTGGTTTGAGGTGGTGGAAAGGTCTCTTTGATGGTGGAGGAAGAAGAACAAGATGAAGAGAATTTGAGACAAAAAGAGGAAATTTCAAGAAAGCTTGAACTTGGCAAAGCTTCTAAAGTGTAATCAAGTTCTCTAATGTTTGGTATTTATAGAAAAAATGAAACAAAGGAGGCTGCAAGGGGAGGAGGAGGCCGATGGTTTTTCATGCCTTTGCGGGAGGAAAATATCTTCAAAGCTTGTCATTCAAAGGCATGGTTGGAGGTATGGCTAGGTATGGGCAAGGCATGGCTTAAGACATGGTCTTTGAGTGAAACAACATCAACATGTGACATATTTCAAGGGTATGTATTTGGCCAGGTTTCCAGCTTGAGGGGAGGAGAAGAAATTGCTCATATAATTGTGGTTTAATGATGTGTTTAGGTGTATCTTTGATTAAGGTTTTAATTAGGAGTTTGTAAGAAAGTGTTTAGGTGAGGTAATGGTTAATTAAGGTTGTCAAGACTTGATTTAGGGGTGGTCTTGCTAGATTAATAAATTAAAACCATTTTTCTAGTCAAATTAAATCATAGACACAATTCCTTGATTTAAGGAATTGGAGAGAGAAATTACTATTCAAGATTCCATGACTAGGAATCTTGAATCAAAGAATGAAATTAGAGTTTAACTAAGCAATCTTAGGTTCTAATTAATCTTAATAAATTATTTTGACTTAGATTAGTAATTAGAATTTACTAATCTTTAATTAGAGCCTAATATTGCTTAGGTTTTGCTAATCACATCATTAGGCCCAAGATGCACTCAGGGGGCAAAACGGTAATTTTTACAAAACCTGCCCTGGGGGTACCCGAGCTTAACCTGTTGTTAAACATCACTTAAAAACATCATTTAAAACCTTTTGGTGAAGTCCGGCTCAACCACTAAATCGATGACAAACAGCCACATGGACGTTTTGTTAATTTCACGCGTCGAAACTCAAAAATGAGATTCTTCGCTTTATTACCACACACAACACATATAATCCCCTATCAACATCAAAACATCCCCTTGAGGATGGCCGAACTACCCTCATTGTCCAGGAAATGATCTCAAGGCATTTTGATTATTGGACACGGGAAAATTTGGTCATATAGGGATGGTGAGATGGTTGGTTTTCGGAGGCAATGTATGAAGGTGGAAAAGTTAAGAAAAGAACTCAAAGAGTTCAATCATGATAAAGTGAAAATCACATATGCATTTGTATCATTTTTGTTCCATTGGTGCATTTGATTGTGTAATATGTGTTGTTTACATATGCCGTTATGCTCAAGGTATTGCCATGAATACATAAGCTATTTGTTGCATTCATACCATCAAGACTCATGCTAAAAGACACCTACTTCGAAATAAAAGGATTTGAGAAGTTTAAAATTGAATTTTATGCATGCACACCTCTTTCATAATGAAAACCGAAATGGTTGGGGTACTTTACAACGATGACACTTGTGCTAAAGTCGGGGCCCTACTGAGAATCTTGAATAAGTTTTTACCCCCTTTGTTTTTCTTCGATGTCATCTCCAGACAAGAATGATGCGGATCGTTCGTGATCTTTCTTGAGGTGCGAGTGTAGAAATCACCTTATCTAGTCGGATCAGAGGTCCGCATGGTAAAGCGTGAAGACTAGTCTAGCCTTGTTAAAGTCATGTTTTGTGTTAGTTAATCTTGCTTGTTGTGTTTTGAATCTTAAGGTGTCCTTAAATTTATAGGACATCGCTATTATGTTATGATTATGGCATGTTAATACGATGTGTGTTATGATTATTCTATGGTTTATCTATGTATGCTATGATGATGGTATATGGTTGCTATGTCTTATGTATTAATCGGTATCTATGCGCACGTGCAGCTCGCATTTTAAGTTTTAACAAAAGAAAAATTTAGTCATATTTTCCTTACTCGTATTTTAAAAGATAAGTCAAGTTTCTGAATCAAAAGGTGTAACAACTAATAACTAGCGAAATACGACTCAAGCATATTTGGTTAAGAGTTAGGGTGTTACATTTAAAATCTTACTTTCAAAACTTCTTTAAGTCCCTCAAATTTGATGGAAATTCGCACAACGGCTATACATCGAATTTCCTAATTTGAGTCATGCCAAATAACTCATATAACACATGCTTCCTCATTCAATATCTCAACTAAGCAAACCTTTAAAATCATACAGGCATGTTCACCTATTTCATTATAATTTCATATACTTCTGCATCTCAAACATAACATGCCACATTATCATAACAATCACATCATAAGCTCCTATATTCTTATTCGCATGCCATTAATACTTTCACATATACTCTCGGTATATCAAACTATGTGTTCACTTGGTCATTTACTCTCATCAACTTTCCTATCTTATAGTATCTTATGCTTTGACCCTTACGGGTCTTAAACTCGTGTTCTAGTTATCCTAACACCCATAACAGATCTTTGATGCACCTAAAGGATCATTACTTGTAATTCTCTAATTTTTATTTTTACTAACATCCAAACAGCATTGCACAGATTAGTTACGATGATTTTTATTTAATTACGGGGTTCTAGAATCTACGTCTTTGACTCTTTCTAAGTTCCGTTTTTGTCTAAGGCTCTATATTCAATTCCTAAACCAATTATTAGGGATTCCTACACATATCCACTAATTATAAACCATTTTCCTTAAGTTTAATTATGCTGAAATAGAATTTACATTTCTTGTGTCTAAGTGTTCTAGAATTCTCATTTTAAGTCCTTTCTAGTTACTTATTCTTTCCTAACTTCCTAAATCAGTCCTTGCTTCACTCAAACATAATTTTACACATTTTAACTCCATAAAATAGAATTAATACAGTGGCCAAACAATCAAGGCAGAACCGAAAGCATAGCTAACATAATCACATAATTTCATGATTTAAATGCATATAAGTTGCTAGTTTTCTCTTGGAATAATTTTAGGAACTCAAAACTCTTTTAGAAACCAATTCATCTCATTAAAATCATATAAATATAGGTGAGGTCAGTAGCTAAATTATTTTGTTCATGAAATAGATTTAAAACATAAAATCTTGTTCATAATATTCTTTAAGTTCACCTAAGCTTAGAAAAATTCCAAGACATAGGCTATGGGCACTTATGATTAGATGAACTCATATCAAGTCCATCATCATCATCACAAGGCCAAAATGGCATTCTTGAAATGCTTCCATTTTCTAAAACTTTATATATGATACTTGGGCAAGTCTTTGAGCTCTAGAGTATTTAGGTGATGACATAAACATAAACATGCTATGCACTTTATTTTACTCTTCATTATAAAGTAAAGTGAGAGCATAAAATAAATATGAGATGCAACCTCATTATTATCTTTAAAGATTAAGTGATAACTTGAAATATAAACATGAAGTGCAAGCTTGGAAATTTAAACATATAATGCAAGTTCATTTATTTATTCTTTGAGAACTTAGTGATGGCATCAAAATAAACATGATATGCAAGGCATAAACTTAAACATGAATGCAAAATTATTTTATCTTAACTAGAGCTCTTGCAAGACTTTAGAGGAACATTAATAGCCTTAACCCAACATGTATCTTAACAACATAAAGTGAGCTTTAGAGTTCTTAGCACCAAGTCTTCAAAGAAGTCTTTGGTTTGAACTTCATCATCAAGCTCAAGAAAATGGACTAAGAGATAAACATCAACACTTATCTAAGCAAACATAAAAAGAACTACTCATATTCTTCATTTTATTGCTCATGGGCTTCAATCTAGAGTAAACTCTTAGAACGGCCGACCAACTTTAAGGTTGGCAAGGGTAAGCTTAGAGCTCTTTGAAAACATATGATTAATTTTCTTAAACAAAACCTTTAGTGAGCTACTTAACATTTTTATCAAACTTTGTACAAATAAAGGAATGAAAACCGAAACCATTGAGGAAGAAAGGAAGTAAGAGCTGAAATCTTGAGTAAGGAAAAGAAAAGGAAACTGAAATCATATATGGTCCAAGACCAAGTTTTCAAGCTTTAGAGGTTTCTCACATGGCATCACAAGACCATTATCTTGAAACCTCATCATCAAGCCAAAGTTTTCTCATAAAAGGCTCCAAGGCCGAAATGAGAAAGAGGAAAAGAAAGAGCTTTGAAACCAAGAGGAAACTAGAACTTTTCTTAAAGAAAGCAAGTAAAAATTTGAAAATAAACCCCTACCAAATGAAGTCTTTGAAAGAGATGAAAGAAAGCTTGATTCTTTGAGGAAATGAGAAGACAAAATCTTCTCTTGGATGATGATGAGAATTCGGCCAAGTGAGGAACTAAAGGAAGATGAATTTTCCTTGAAGATGTAAGCTTGGGAATGGAAAAGTTTGGTGTTTGAGAGGTGGTTTGAGGTGGGGAGTGGTGGTTCAAGGTTGTTTGTGGTGGTGGGAAGGTTTCTTAGTGGTGGGGAAGAAGAACAAGATGAAGAGAAATTGAGAGGAAAAGAAAGAAAATTGCAAGAAAGCTTAAACTTGGCAAATGATCTAAAGTGTAACCAAGTTCCCTAAGGCTTGGTATTTAGAAAAAATGAAATATGGAGGTTGCCAAGGGGGAGGAAGTGGACTTCTTGGCTTTGGGGGAGGAATATCTTCAAAAACTTGTCATTCAAAGGCATGGTTGGAGGTATGGCTAGGTATGGGCAAGGCATGGCTTAAGGCATGGTCTTTGAGTGAAACAAAATCAACATGTGACATATTTCAAAGGGTATGTATTTGGCAGTTTTTCCAGCCAAGGGAGGAAGAATTTGTTCATGTAATTGTGGTTTAATGATGTGTTTAGGTGTTTCTTTGATTAAGGTTTTGATTAGGAGTTTGTAAGAAAGTGTTTAGGTGAGGTAATGGTTAATTAAGGTTGTCAAGACTTGATTTAGGGGTGGTCTTGCTAGATTAACAAATTAAAAACCATTTTCTAGTCAAATTAAATCATAGACACAATTCCTTGATTTAAGGAATTGGAGAAAGAAATTACTATTCAAGATTCCATGACTAGGAATTCTTGAATCAAAGAATGAGATTAAAGTTTAACTAAGCAATCTTAGGTTCTAATTAACCTTAATAAATTATTTTGACTCTAGATTAATTATTGAAATAAATTAATCTTCGATTAGAGCCTAATATTGCTTAGGTTTGGTTAATTACATCATTAGGCTCACTGTACACTATTCTAGGGGCAAAATGGTAATTTTACACTAAAACTCCCGGGATCTCCGGGCCCAACTAACCATCATAAACCACTCATAAACATCATTCCAAATTTTCTAGAAAGTTTCGAACTCAAACGGCACCTTTAGCCTGAACGCTAGGGTATTTTGGTCATTTTGGCCGAAAGTTCAAAAATGAGATTTTCATCTCATATATCAAACATTACAATTATAATCCCCTTCAAACATTGAGTTGACCTAATTCGAGGACTGCCAGTCGGCTATCTTCAAATTCCAACATAAATGACCTCAAGGCATTTTGGTCATTTGTACTCAAACAATAAAATCAGGGCATTACATTCAACATGTCTATGTTAAATCTGTAAAAAAATTTGACTCAAAAATAAATTTCTAGCTATGTTAAAAAAAATTATACAAAATCAGTGGATAAAATCTACTCAAGTAATGAATCAGTCTCAGAATTTCTAATTTTATTACCATAACTATTGAACTTAATAAATTTTATAAAAATTCAGGTTAGACCTTAAGTTGTTTACAATAACCTAAAATTTTTAGAGAAAATTTAATCATTTGATGTAGTAACAAAATTAGATAAATTCAGAGCTTCAAAATTGGCCGTTTAGACAGCAACTACAATAGCCTCTATTTTTTTTTCAAAAATAGTAACATACCTCAAATGGACTCAAGAAAAATTATGGAGTTACCTTAACATGTTACTTCACTATAAAAAAAAAAAAGATAAAAAACATGCCTCATACTACTTGAGAAAAATCGTGAAACACTTCCTCTAGCGAAAAATTTGAGTCTTTTACAACTTAACTTAAAACTTATTTTGATAAAAATGGTTTTCTAACAACATCAAATTACTCCACCCATGCAAAAAAATCAATATCAAACTACTCAACCATTTAACATTTTTCAGAAACAACTTTGAAAGAAAAGGCTGCAAAAACCTTACTCTTGAACCTTTAAGGCTTCTTGCTTTAGATATGCTCCCAAAATGATTTCTCTTACTTAAAGCCCTTCCAAACAGCACCTAGTCCTTCTTCCAATAGTAGCATATCATATTTCATGGTGGAGAATGGTGATGAATCAAAATACTAATCAGTTAGTTTTGAAGGTTATAAGTGTATATGAACTTTAGTAAATGTAGCTTGTGGTTTTAGAAGCTTTAAGTTAGGGTTTTGGGACCATGGAAGCTAGGATTAGGGTTTAGAGTTTTATGATCATGGAGGGTTGTGTTTTCTTTGCAACTGGCCAAAATTAGGAAGAAGATAAAAGGGTGGTGGTTGTTTTAATCTTATCTCAATTTAGGCTTTAGTATTTATCTAGTTTCAAGCTTTTATTTTTTTCTTTATGAATAAGAAATGACATGAATGGATAGGATTGATTTGTTGATCAAAGAATGGATCTTGGCTATCCCCTTGGCTTAATATAAGCGGCTCGCTTAAACTTGGTGAGCAAGTAGCTTTTTTGGTGTTAAAATCACATACTGAAATTTTACCGAATGGGTAAAACACCGTAATTGGGAAATCAAATATTATCCAAACTTAATCTCGGGCCTAATACTCTATTTAGCCTTGGTCCTATCTTACCTTGGCCTTGAGTAACTCCTAGTCCCAGTTCCAGGGTTACTTTTCATCTATGTGCCCAAAAAGTTATATTCATGCCCAACCCAAAATATTTTTTCTACTCATCTATTTGTCGTCCTCATTATCACTAATTCTGCAGGATACTCAAATTCTTATTAATAAAGCTCAAATTAATTTTTGAATGACTTGAGGCTCACAACTTAGGCAATTGGTGATGAGTTTAGGTGCCACATCTATATCACTAGGGAGGTTATGCGGTTGGATTAGAAGCCACGTGAGAGGGGTAGTTAAGCTAAAGATAAAATGTTTGAGTTACCTAAAGTGAAAGACAAAGAAAGAAAGAAAGAAAGTTATGTAATGATTATGTGAACTATATATGCTCATGTTTAAGTGTTATAGTTATGAACGACCATGCATTCATTAAAGACATGTTGCATTCATGCATAAAGATCATACTAAGAAGAAAACCCAATTTGGAATGAATGTTTTCTAATGTTAAAAATGAACCTTTGATGTAAGCTCATTCTTTCATAATAAATTGAACTAGTTGGGGATGACAACGATGACACCTTTTGAGAGTAGAAACCCTACCGAGAAATTTATGATTTTTCACCCTTTTTTGTGTCGTCTTTAAGGAGGCCCGAGGAAGAGATTGTACAATTGGAGGATTTAGATGATACTTCAAGTTGGCTCGTGGATTACCATGCTCTTTTCCTTCTAGTTATGTTTAGTTTCTAAGTTTTTGATTAAGATTATCTCTATTTATATGCATTTAATGAGTGGCTAGGAGGATTTCCTGGACTATGTTTATATAAATGTCCTATTTAAATATCTTATGTGGAGATCATTTTATATTAATGACATGCATGATGATTATGTGTTTTGTCTAGGACATGTTGAGTGGATTTAAATCATGTAAACTAGTATGAATGTTTATTTACATTTCCATATTTTATTATGATTCTGATTAATTGGTGTAATAGTCATTGTGCCTGAAGCACACAGGCTCATGTTTAATTCAAACATTTTCAAAAAAGAAAAATTACGAGTATTTGTCATATATCATATTTTAAAAGCAAAGTTTATGAGACCAGAATGTAAAAACCAACGATTAATATTAATATGAATTAAGCACAAGAGTTAGAAATTAGAGTGTTACAATTCAACCTTAACTGCCTATATTGATAACTCTATGAAGAGTTTCAAAATCTTATACTATTCATAACTTTTGAATAGGTGAATTTACAAATTATCCTTACAAATATTTCATCACATGGACTGCTCCTAAATACTACCCATGTAGATCGCTCTCATTGTTGGAGGGTGTCTAACCCAAACAACCAAAAGCCTATTTATAGGTCAACATTTTGTGAGCCTTTCAATTCTTCTCAACATGAGACCTTAGTTTAAATCCCAACGATGATTCATAATAAATTTGGAATCAAGTATAATCAATCAGCTATATTTATTTTCACTAATAATTTAATCTTAATTTCAAATTAAAAAAATTAAAAAATGATCAAATCTTAAAAAAATATCATATCATATTGTCTAAAAGGATTATTTAATAAAAAAGTATGAATATTAATTATATTTATTACAATTGATGTGTTATCTATGCAAATATCTTCTAAAAAGAAAAAATTTGGTTAAATTTGTCCATATCAAATATTTGATATCAAATATTATTTTTTAAAACCAAATACCTAATTTAGAAGGAAATACCTAATTTGGAAATAAGAACTTGTTCGTTAACAACCAACAATTGGCTAAACTCACTAGTTACAAAAAAGAGGAAAAATAATTTTCTAAAACAAAATAAACAAAAAAAAAATCTTTCTACCACACCAAAAATAATAAACTAAAAATTCAAAAGAAAAACCAACAAAGAACCTCAAAATGAACAAGGCAACAAATCAAATCATGTTTATCGCACCTTGAAAAGTTATCATGTTATCAAAAAGCAAAATAAAAGTGGATAAGTATCCCCTTACTTCGATGAGTTCAATTTGCAATACCATCTATGTTAAGCAATGATCACTTGAAATGGGAAGGAAAAAGGAGAAAAGTAAGAACGAAAAAAAAAGTTTCAAAATCAATATGAGGCTTGAATGTAGAAACAATAATCAATTCCATGAAATAGAAATTAAAATATTGTATCCCTTTCTTCATTGACTTCTATTTGCAATTCCATCCATCATAAACAACTATCACAAATGGCAAGGAAAAAGATGAAAGGTAAGACTTTGAATAATTGAAAGAAGAAGTAATGGGTATGAATAAATTATGTCAAAAGATCTAGGACAAATAGAAACAACATAAAAAATAATCATAAATTAATACTGTTTCCAAGACTAACAAAAGGAGTGACTGATATAGAGTACATTGCATTACTTATATTACAATTCACTTACATGTATAGCCTACTTTCTGAAAGCTTTCATGGGCGAAAATGAATATTGTTTGATTGACATTCATAAGTATTTGATTGAAAATTATCACTAAATCAATGGCATGCTATAATGTTGCACTCATTGGCTTTTCATGGGCAGGAAATCAAATGCATTGTTTAATGACACGTTAGCATTTTTCAAACCTCCACAACCCAATTTTAGAATTATACTAGTTTGCCTGGGGTATAACTAATTTCTAGAAAACCTTATTATAATTATTATAATCATTTAATGAAAAGTAATGAATGATGAATATAAAGATATCCAACGTTTCCAACTATTGTTAATGAAGGATATGGTGACTATTGAGATATCCAATGTCAAAATTTTAATCTCAACGGAGAGTATGATATGTTAATGGGTAACTGGGATTTAATTTATACTTATATTCTCTAATTTTGATTAGAAAAAGGATATTCTACTTATATCTAATGTCAGTAATTGATTACTAGAAGCTACTAATTCTTTTATTACCAACAATGTAAAAAGAAGGCGATTGGTCATAATATGCATAAAGTGAGATGCTCAATCCAAACCCGTTTTTCTTTTGTGCATAAAATTTTATCAAATCATACCACTATATTTCAAGTTTCTATCAAGTAGATCAAGTGTATAAAGTAACATACAATTTAAAAATAATTTAATAGTTTATCATTTTATTTTATTTTGACAGATAATATGTTTTTTAAAATACAAGTAAATATGAATCATTAGATTATATGTCTATTATTGTCTAATTTTTCTAAAATTTGATATGCTTGATTATCAATATAATATAACATAAATCTATGGTTAGATTGAATAAATTCAATGTGCATGAAGAGTTATTTAATGAAGTGTACAAGATTTACTTTTTGAGTAAATGAATTCCCACTTATATATATATGAGTTTAATTTTTATGTACTAACAATGTAATTTTTTTATACTATCATTTAATCATATATTGTCACATCAATAAGGGTGAAATCTCACACTTACTACTTGAAAAATTATACAAATAGGATGATTTGATTGTTTGATAGTTATATTGTCAATGCATAAGAATTAATATATATATATATATATATATGATTGATGTGCGTCAAATAAAAGAATCTAATATTTTGGAATCAATAAATATTTCATATCACGATAAGTTTTTAATTAATTAAGGTGAGTAGTAAACATTATTCCCAATATTTCATTATGTATGTCTGTGTAGGGTTTATTTATGTTCTATTTTACCTGTGCGTTTCAAAAATTAAGATGGTATTAATATTCTTACCTTAACTACTTTTATTAATTGATTAAATGGAGTAAGAAGAGAATATCAATGAAATTAGTAAAACTAACTTGCTTAAGATATGAGAAATTTTTAAATTCTTTAAATTAATACATACAGCAAAATAGAGGAGCTACTTTTTATCCATTGAATTGTGCCTTGAAGGTAAAAGTATAAGTAATTGCTGTGAGCAATTAAAACCAGAGGGCAACATTGTTTTAGTTTCGTAGTGAGTTTGGTTACTTGGTTTTGGCATTGATGATGTTGCTTGCCAACTTCTCTTTCGCGAACTAACTGGTGGTTACATCGGTCAAATATCGTTCAAATATGATCGGCTTAACAGAGTATTGATGGACTTTAATTTCCTATCGGTGGTCTATTCTTCTTCCAATTATTTGACATGTACGAGACGGCGAGGACTCCTTGTGATATACGTAATTTGCGGCTTATTTTTTTTTTCTATAATAATTTTCATATACTAATAATTTAAAATAATTTTATACCATTATTCAATAAAAATCTATAGAAATATCAATATGATTATCTATCATGAAATAGTAATTTTTATTATTTCTATTAAATAATAATGTAATTTTTTATACTATTTTTCTGGTACAGTGGTAGTAGGATTTTAACCTATAACATCACGCAGACTCTATTTCTTTTTCTGTTTAGTGGTTCAAAAGGAAGGGTCAGCTATTGGGCTTAGATCTTCGATTTAATGATGATCTTTGTAATATTTTCTCGCTAGAGATATTTTCATAACTTTTCAATAGAACTGAGTTGAAAACAGTTTCTTTTACGTCACTCTAGACGCTTTGAATGCGTTGGTGAAAGTAAATACAATTTTTTATTTTTTTTAACATGTATCCAGAAAGATGCCTCTAATTAAACAAATTCTCGAGTTTCGATCACTGCTAAAAGCATGCGATTACTATTATGCCAGTTATCGATGGGTTTTCTTGCAGTGGATGATACTGATGGGTTTTGTGACGGGCAATGTGATTTATGGCCAAATACGAAAAAATATAATTTATTCGATAGCGTGTCGGTGAACCCATCGACAATATGTGGCATCAACTCGTACCACTTGGTGCGCGCTTATTCTCGACGGGTAAGGTATAATTAATTACTTATAGTTGGTAAGCCTATCGGGAATATGTGACGCCAATTCCAGACCAGTGACATATAGTTAGTAAGTTTCTATTTAATGTCCCATTTATTTTTTCTATCATATTTGTTACCATCAAATAAAAGTGAGCCGAGGACTTGGTTAATTAGGCCCTTAAGTGATGATTATGATGTTGGGCTTCTGTTTCATAGAAGTGGACTGGTAGCCTTGGCTGATAAGATCGTTATGAGAGTGAGCTGTGTAAAGGGGAAACAGTTGTTTAAGTGGAGCACGCCCTCGATCATTTGTCTTAGTTCAAATGTAAGTTGGAATGGTTACACTAGTTGCAAGAAGTCGTGAAAGGAAAGTTATTTCCCATGAGAGTTGGATGCACCTTAATAGCCGTACACACTCTAGACGGTTATTGGGGTTCACGAGTCGTGCTGGTATTGATATAAAAAATGAAAGAAGAAAGGAAAAAAAGGAGGCGAGATCACATAGACACAAATTTCAATACTTTGTCTTAGCTTACGTTTTTCTTTTCCTTTTAGGTGTAGTTTAGAAATAGATTATCAACTTTGTAATTCCCGTTTTCATGTTCTTCAGGATTGTTGTTGATGTTGTACCTTTTATCATCAATAATCAATCATACTTCCATTCTAATCCTGAGTCCAAAGCTTATTGTTAATAGTATTTGGAGAACCCACAGCCAAGGGGCAGAATTCCCTCCTCTGTGTAATTGCCTATACTTTTATCAATTGTAAATTTTATTTCTTGGCTTTGTTTATCCATTTACGTTAGCCAAACTAAAATTTACCACAACATATTTTTGGCATGCCCGATGGACCAAAAGGATTGATATTGCGAAGTTCTAATCTCCAGGTTTGCATTATCAGGCGCAATGAGTTACGCTTCTAAGAAAATGAGTACTCCTGGTGCAATGTCAACAAATGCTAAATATGGAAACCGAAAAGGAGAGAGAGGATCATACTCCTGGAAATGAAGGGGCTCAAGTGTGCTGAGAAT
>JAMLFY010000023.1:727115-768598 GCA_030441495.1 Dalbergia oliveri
TTAGCTCAACTTCTTTAACCATCATGTGAGATAAGTGCAATGATTTTCGACTCAAGCATCGCGACCACATTGGCCTTGTCGAGGTGGTAACTTAAGCCGAAATCATAGTCCTTTAGGAACTCCATCCACCTTCTTTGCCTCATATTTAACTCCTTTGATCAAAGAGATGCTTAAGCTTCTATGATTTGAGTAGAACTCAAACCTTACTCTATACAAGTGATGCCTCCAAATCTTTAAGGCAAACACTGGCAGCTAACTCTAGGTCATGGGTGGGGTAGTTCACCTCGTGGGGCTTGAGTTGCCTAGATGCATGCTACCACTTGTATTTGCATAACACACAGCCTTAAACCCTTACCCGAAGCATCACAATACACCAAAAGGTACATTGGGGTCAGGTGAAGTGGAACTCAGTAAAGAGTTAACCTTTCCTTTAGTTCTTGAAAGCTCTTCTCACAATCGGCATTCCATGAAAACGGGGTCTTCCCTAGTGAGCTTGGTTAGGGAAGGGCAATTTGGGAAAATCCTTTTATAAACCTACGGTAATAGCCTACGAACCCAAAAAGCTCAGGATTTCGTTATGGTGGTTGGTCTATCCCAATTCATCATGGCTTCTATCTTATTGGGGTCAACGCTATACCTCCTTTTGATACTACATGTCCCAAAAACTTCACTTCCTAACCAAAATTCATACTTATAAGCTTACAGTATAACTTTTTCTCCTTCAACACCTCTAAAACCATCCTTCAATATAACATACATGCTCCTGTGAGCTTAAAATAGATGAGTATATCATCTATGAAAATGACCATGAACTTTGTAACACCCTAATATTTAACCCAATACGCCTTCAGACGTAGGGATTAATTATTAGTTGTTACTTCCTTTGAATTTATTTACAAAATACTTAGCGGAAAAATAGGTAATATTTTTTTTGAAATAAAACACATGAAAAACAAAGTGCGAGCAAACTCCATCTAACATAAACGAAACAAAACGGAAGAATAAAATAACATACAAATCAAAAGCCATAAAGAACACATCAATCATGAAATCATTCCTCATAACATTAATTAACATAGTTAGTACATCATTCAGGAAATATAAAGGAAAGCATAAAGTCTTACCCATATAAGTGGGCAGAGCTTGCTAATGACGGAATAGAACTTAATAACGAATACATGAAGCAGCCCCAAAAGATACTCTTACAACTAGGACTACTCCTCCCCGGACTAGGGATGGTGCTCCTCCTCATCCCTCGGTGGCATGTACCCAATGAACTGGGCAAGCTCCTTGGGTGCATGAAGACGGAAGGGTGGTCGACAGGCCTCCATGGCATGGGCGCACATCTCAGATGTTGCTAACCTCCACTGCGTCACCGTCTCCTCGCTACCCATCCCAATGTCCATGGGTAGGCGGCGAAGCCCTCAGAAAAGGAAGAGAAGGATCCCTCGGGTTCGTCTCAGAACGTCTCGGGTGAGGCACGTCTTGGGGTAGCCTCTGCAGCTCAGAGGAGGCGAGCAGACGGAGTTCTCTCGTCTTGGGGTCGCGTCCTCTCAAAATCATGTCATCACCAAAGGAGAAGTCGGGTGAAGCGAAGCTGGAAGCGGAAAGGCAAATGGGCGTCCCATGTATGCAAATACGTATAGCACAACGACCCTCGAAATGGTATGATTGGTGGTACGTCGTAGTGCGCTCCCACACGGACGCATCAACAAAAATCACGAACGACGCCATCGTAGTCTAGAGACGTAACGGAAAGAAGCAAGAGAGGGGTGAGAATCTTGCTAAAGAATCTCGTAGAAATCCTCTATCCTAGTGTCATCGTACGTCCCAGGAACCTTGGGTTTATTATGAAAAGGTTAAGCATGCATAGGTTCATTATGAAGTTTTCACAAAAGATATTTATCCAAGGTCAGTGTCTTTTATAATGAATCTTAATGCATGTATGCAACATAATAGTTCATGGATGCATGGCAGTCTTATAGGCAAACCAAAATAATCAATCAACATATAAGTGGCATGAAACTTCTCTTTGAACATCATTCCTTCATCTTAATCTTGTGACACCAAACATAAAAGTAACCGCACCCCTTAAACTAGGCTATGAGCTCATACCTTAACTAGTCGTCACTAGTTCTTACTTATCCTCTTGATAAGCGAATCATAAACATAATCATAATCATAATCATCATAATCCGACTCCAGTACGGGTAGGGGCCTAAGGATCACCCATCATGGGACTTTTTCCTTCTTCGAAACGCATCGATTGGTTAAGACCAGCAACTTTGTCCGCTTTGGCAGGCTAATGTCTATGCCCTCACGGTTTTACCTTCTCCTATCGAAGCAGGAGAAATACGTCTCTGGTCACCTTAAACATCATGTTTCTCAAAAACTTTCTTAGTCTCTCAAATTTGACGGAAATTCGGCAGCATAACAGCTACTCTCCGAATTTCCTCAATTTGGTCATGCCACATAATCTCAATCACATGCATCATTTTTATGGAACTTTCAAATCAATAACTTTCTAGTTCACATGAGCATATTCCTCAATTTCATTCATATTTTGAAACCTTATGCATCTCAAATACATGGCACAACACTTCATCATATCAACATATTAATTATACACATAAGGTTTCATACTTGAAATGTAATCATATCACGTCATTAAGAATATACTCTCGGTCTCATGCTCACATCACACCTCCTATCTCTATGGTGTCTTATGCTTTGGCCCTGCGGGTCTTGAATTCTTTTTCTAATCTTATCACCCATTGCAAGTTTTTATCATATCTAGGGGGGATTTTTCTTTATTATGCTTCACTAATTCATCCAACATCATTATATAGATTACTCATCAAGATCATCATCCAACTATGGGGATTCTAGAATCTATACCTTAAACTCTTTTCTAAGTTCTATCTTCGCCTAAAATTCTATATTCAACTTCTAGGCATAGTCACTAGTTATGAACCATCTTCCTTAAGCTCAATTATGCTGGAGACAGAAGTTATTATTCTTGTGTCTAAGCACTTTAAGATTCTAGTTCTACATCTCCCTATTTGTTAGTCTTCCCAATCCTCAAAAACGTTCCTCACTTCGCTCAAGCATAACATTACGCATTCTAACTCCTCAACAGAATTATCCAGTGGCCACAAGGATAAGCAGAAACCAAAAATGTTCATCACACATAATCACTTAAACTCATGTTAAAAGTGCATACGAGTTGCTAGTTTTCTCTTGGGACAATTTAGGAGCAAAAGGTGTTGGTAATCGATTACATGTGCCTGATAATCGATTACCAGGAGCTAAATTTATTCTGGGTTTGAAACAAACTGTAATCGTTACATAGTAGGGTAACCGATACTCAGGTTAAATATGTTTTCCAAAAATAAAGAACATTGGAGTAATCGATTACACTAACAGGTAATCGATTACAGAGTTTTAAGGGACAGGTTTTGGGCATGAAGAACAGCCTTGGTAATCGATTACATTGTCTCTCGTAATCGATTACCAAACCAAAAGTCCTTCGAAAATCCTTTTGGTAATCGATTACATAGCTGGTAATCGATTATCAAGACTAGGAATTTAAAAACATGATTTTTGACACATTCCAAACTATTTAAACACCTTGAGACCTCATAAAATAGTTTTTCCAACATTTTCCTGAAATCATTCCATACATTTTGCAAAATCAAACCATCATTGAATCATACTAAAACACATCCATCTCCTTTTTATTAGAGATCCCCATTGAAGATACTTAGGGCAAGTCTTTAAGCTCTAGAGTATTTAGGTGATAACATAATCTTAAACATGCTATGCACTCATTTTACTCTTCATTACAAAGTAAAGTGAGACATAAAATAAATATGAGATGCAACCTCATTATTATCTTTAAGGATTAAGTGATGACTTGAAATTTAAACATGAAATGCAAGCTTGAGAATTTAAATATGGTAATGCAAGTTCATTCATTTATCTTTGTGAAATTAGTGATGGCATCAAAATAAACATGAGATGCAAGACATAAACTTAAACATGAATGCAACTTATTTTTTCTTAACTAGAGCTCTTACAAGACTTTAGAGGAACATCAATAGCCTTAACCCAACATGTATCTTAACAATGGAAGATGAGCTTTGAGTTCTTAACACCAAGTCTTCAAAGAAGACTTTGGTTTTGAACTTCATCATCAAGCTCAAGAAAGTAAATTAAAACAAGAATACCTACATTTTAGCAAAACAAACACAAATAGAACTACTCATATTCTTTATTTTATTGCTCATGGGCTTCAATCTAGAGTAAACTCTTAGAACGGCCGACCAACTTTAAGGTTGGCAAGGGTAAGCTTAGAGCTTTTTGAAATCTTAGGATTAATTTTTCTTAACAAAACTTTTGTGCTCTACTTTACAATTTTTTAGCAAACTTTATTCAAACCAAAGCAAAGGAAACCGAAATCATGAAGAGGAAAAGAAAAGAAAACCACAAACTTACCAAGAAATCAAGGCATGTATGGTCCAAGACCAAGTTGTTTCAAGCTTTAGAGGTTTCTCACATGACAACATCAAGTCATTATCTTGAAACCTCATCATCAAGCTCATGTTTTCTTTATAAAAGGGCCTCTGGCCGAAAAAGAAAGGGGAAAAGAATTTGAAACCAAGAGAAGCTAGAACCTTTCTTAAGAACACAAGCCAAAACATTAAAACAAAACCCCTACCTAAAGAAGTCTTGAAGAGAGATGTAAGGAAGCTTTGTTTTCTTGATGAAATGAGAGGAAATCCTCTTGAAATCTTGAGGAAGAACTCAGCCAAAGTGAGGGAGTTTGAGAGGAAATGAGAGAATTTTGCAAGAAGTGTAAACTTAACAAATGAACCAAAGTGTGACAAGGTTCATCAAGGCTTGGTATTTATAGAAATTTTCAACAATGAGGCTTCCATGGGGGAGAGGAGGGACCTTGAGGGAGGAAGGAAAAGAAATATCTCTTACAAAGGTATGGTTGTAAGCATGGTTGAAAGCATGGTGAGGTATGGGCAAGGCATGGCTTGAAGTATGGCTCTTGAGTGTAATTGAAACAACACATGATGGGCTATGGAGGGGGTAGGAGTCGCCAGCACTGAGGCCAAGAAAGAGAAAATTATTTCATCTAATTGTGGGTTAAAGGTGTGTTTAGGTGTGTCTTTGATTAGGCTTTTGATTAGGAGTTTATAAGAAGGTGTTTAGGTGAGGTAATTGGGTAATTAGGAAGGTCAAGACTTGATTAGGAGTGGTCATACTAGATTAACAAATTAAATTCATTCTTGGTCAAATGAGGTATGGCACAATTCCTTAATTTAAGGAATTGAAGAAACACATATTCAAGATTCCATGACTAGGAATCTTGAATTAAAGAATGCAATTAGAGTTTATCTAATCAATCTTAGGTTTTAATTAACCTTAACAAATCATTTTGACTCTAGATTAATTATCGAAATAAATTAATCTTCGATTAGAGCCTAATATTGCTTAGGTTTGCGTAATTGCATAATTAGGCTCACTCTATCCTGTTCTCAGGGCAAAATGGTAATTTTACACTAAAACTGCCTGGACCTTAAGCAAAGTTAAACATCAAACATCACTTAAAAACATCATTATTTCCTGGAAAAATTCGGGCTAAACGACACCTTTTACGTGTAGAACAGCATGGGTATTTTAGTCATTTGAGCCAAAAGTCAAAAACGAGATTTCACCTCGGATATCATTCATAACAATATAATTCCCTTTAAACATAAAGTTACCTATTCGAGGATTGGGCAACTGTGAGGGGCATTTTGGTCATTTGTACTCGACGCGGGAAATCAGACGTTACAAAACTTATCTAAATAAGGTCTAAAGATCCTATTCATATAGTCCATGAAATACGCGGAGCGTTCGTCAATCCAAAAGACATCACGGCGAACTCAAAGTGTCTCTCCGTGTTCTAAAGGCGGTTTTAGGTATATCCTCATCTCTCACTTAATCTGGTGGTATCCAACCTTAAATCAATCTTGAGAATACCAGCTCCTTCAATTGGTCCATGAGATCATCAATCATAGGCAAAAGGTTCTTATTTTTCACCATCACTTTATTCAACTGCCTATAATCTATACATAATCTCATGCTCCCATCCTTTTTCTTAACAAACAAAGCGAGGCTACCCAGGTGAACACTAGGTCTTATAAAATTCTTCTCTAAAAGCTCATTCAATTGGGTTTTCAACTCCTTCAACTCCAAGGGTGACATCCTATAAGGGGCTATTGAGATAGGTCCTCTTCCGGAACCAACTCAATGGAGAACTCCACTTCTCTCTAGGAGGGAATTCGGTATCATGCAGAAATACCTCGGGATATTCTCTTACTATGGGGATATCATCTATGTCTCTCAAAATCTACCTCGCTACGGCTAGAAGGACATATCCTTAGTTTTCTCCCCACTCCAAAGCACATCTCAGAATTTATATAGAGTTTCAAGGTTTGACTGGTTTTGCTAGGGGGAAGCGAAAAATAACGGTTTTGGCATAATAATCTAACAATACATGGTTAGCATAGAGCCAATATAACACCTATTATAGTGCTATGCTCGAGTCATAACATTATAGTAGTAGTTGTACCCATAACTACCTTATAGACTTTATCTTTCTCATTCATAGGAATTATATACGTACGTGTTGTAATAAATAAGAGCCTTGCACTAGAAGCTATACTAATTTTTTCTTTTGCATATCGTAATCCTTTCAACATAATAATCAAGGTGTAGGAATGGCAATATCCAGCGCATCCTAAGAAGTCGGTCACACGATAATTTACATTTTATATCACATTCATAATAAGTTAAGTCATACAATTATAGTATATACATTCACACCTAATTACATACTTACTTTAAACAACCCTATTGGTCTTCGCAGTGACCACCTAATCCAGGTTCAGGCCTAACAAAATACAACCAACTATATATACATATAAACCTAACTCTCTCGTCGCAGCTCATCAAAGAGACGGGCGTAAGAGGGTGAGAGTCAGATAATATGAGGGACTCTAAGTCATACTACGTCTGTCTCAACGAATTGGCTACATTGTAGTCGGTCAATGAGTGGATAGTAGTGCCCATAGGCACGTCAGCTAGGTGGCCCCCAGTCCCGCTACCCTCGGAAGGAGTCAAGAACCAAAGATGTCTCCTCTTGAAGGTTAGAACTCATCTGAATGGCGCGCTGGTGGATGATCGTATACAAGTGGAACATCAGAAAAGGGGGATCCTGGATAAAAGTAGGACTCAAAACGTAGTCACGACGGACGAGCAAAAAGTACATAAATATGGATACGGAACTTCGACGACAGGTACAATGAAGTTTGGGTCGTAATGCCGCTGCAAGTCGCATCTCGAGAAGAACACGATCGAGGCCATCTATTTAATACATCATCAACAGAATATAGACTCAACGTCCAGTAGGAAAACACCAGTCCATTCTCAATGATATTCAACTAATGCAAGATAAGCAATGTAATATGTGGTTGTTTATGTAATGGTCTCATTAATTAGTGTCATTACTTCTTAAGATTTAATTTCTTATAGATAATGTTAAATGTAACACCCTAATAATTAACCGAATACACCTAGGTTGTATCTGATTAATTACTAGACTTTACTCTTTGCTTCAGTTCTTTTATCATACTTTGAAAATACTTAGTGAAATTACGAGCCATTTTTTTAAAACATAATTGAAAACGTGAGCCGCACATAACGTGAACAATAATCGAAATAAAGCGAATAACGTGCAGATATAGCATGAAAAACACATCATATTGGCACCATCATATAACATCCATAATTACATAACACATAGATATTTGCCTACCAACAAATAAGACTAGGTGTAGGCAATCTAACAAAACAAATAATATATGGATGGAAGGACATCCATTAATGGCACCTAGTAATAACACTAAGGATAGGGATAGATATTTGAAATATACGAGTGAAACTAAGGATCAAGTTCAGCTACCCGGTGAAACCTCAATGTGATTCAACGCTTCTTCTGTTTCTAAAGATGAGATGGAAAGAAAAATAGAGGGAGTGAGAAACTTATAAAAAGAATCTCGTAGGGTACTCACCTCATAATGCATTGTGTCATCATCATCGTCCCCAAGAACCTTGGGGTTATTATGAAATAGTGAGCATGCTAAGATTGATTTATTAAGTTCAAAAATATACTTTACAGAGGTTCGTCATTTAATCATGCGTCTTATAATGCATCATAAACTTAGCATGTCATGTTTATAATGAACTTTTCCTTTCATCAGCACATCATCATATTCCTCATCTTCATATCATAATAACATGCATAGAAGAACATCATATTTCTCATCATCATCTCATAAAATGCTATGCAAGAAGAACATCATACCATAATCTACGCACAGACATGGTGCACATATTTCATTCCTTTAGTGTCCTATGTGACTTAAAATCTTGTTATCATCATCATTATTTCCCTTGGGGCCACCCTATACTCCACCCTTTTGGGAGTAATCTAGGTTATGAGCTCATACCTTGCTAGTCGTCACCAACATATACTTATCCCTTTGATAAGTAAAAATTCTGTCTCTACCCTTTGAGAGAACGGACTAGGGGCAAGAATCACTTTCACCACCTATAGTTTGACGGGTCCAAAGGATCATTTTCTCATATATTTTAAGTCACCTTTAAGTCTTTGCATGTTATATCATAATACAATTCTCAATTCATAATCATTTATAACATTTTCTCGTTTATAGTCTTATTCTAGAATAATATATATACCAACTGTAATCATGCATGGGAGATTCCAGGAAAGAGAGGTGGGTCACAATGGACACGCTTAAATTCCAAGTCTTTCCTAGCCAGAACCTTTCCAAATTACACTTTATAGTAATATACTTTCTTCCAGCAACAAGGGTAAATTTTAAATAACAAAGAATATTTCATTATTTCATGCATAAGCATTCTCATTGTTTGCAACAGCAACTATAACATGCAAGCCAGGAATCATTCAATGATATCAAATACTTAATAAGCATCAAATCACTTCATAGACTTATCATTTCAAACATCAAAGAACATCATCATAAATTCTTCCGAAAAGTGTCTTAAACATCGAAATTTTAAAATCGGGTAACCTTAATTATCACACTAATTAATTATGCATCTAAAGGATTCATTATCATTATTACCATTAATTATAAGCCTTAAGAACATTATTAAACTATATGGGACAACATAGGCAGCAAGTTATATTAAGGTTTCACGTGTGCTAGAAGTTGCATTTTTAACCCTTCTCATTACCGCTTTCCTTATGATGCTAAAATCAATTACTAAACCAATTATGAATCATTCTCCCTTATCTAAACATAATAAAACTGGTTCTTAGGGCTGCTAAAGGTTCTGGACAGAATGCATAAATTTCATTCTCTAGAGTTCTAGAAATCTTGCTTTTACTTTTTTCTGGAAGCTAGTTTTATTTCTAACATGCATAGAATCATTCTCTTAGCAATAAATCATAATCATCACAACTTTAATATATTAAACCATCATCATACAGTAGTACTAAACTCAGATAGGTCAAAATCATGAACCTCATATAATTGCATAAAACACATTTTAAGTATACATAAAGTACTAGTTTCCGTATAATTTTTGCAAAGCTTCAAAACTCTTTTAGAAACTAATTCTTTTTGTTAAACTTTAAAGAAATTATAAGACTTTAAGCCTCCTAATCATGAGGCCGATTTATACATTGAAAGAATGTTCATGATTAAAATTTTCTCTTAAGATAAAAGGAGCAAGTCTTGAGCTTTAGAGATTTAGGTGATAACTAGAATTATAAACATGCTATGCAAACCATTTTAATCTTGTCTTTATAAGGTGATAACTTGGAAATATGAACATGATGCAAGAAACTGGAGCGGCGTTATCGTCCTGGACTAGTGGAGGGAGAAGAATTTAAGAACTGGAACGGTGCACAAGACGGTGAGAGGGAGAAGAAATTCTTATTAAGCTCCAAACTCAAGACTTCTTAAAGAATGAATTTTTTAACTCCAATATTCTCAAGAAAGCTTCAGAGTTTTTATTTTCATGGTTCCAACTTCTTGTGATACTTGGCAAGTCTTTGAGCTCTAGGATCTTTAGGTGATGACATAAAAATAAACATGTCATGCGTTGATTCTTTTAGCCATTATAAAATAAAGTGAGAACATAAAATAAATATGAGATGCAACTTCTTTATTATCTTTAGAGATTAAGTGACAACATGAAATATAAACATGAAATGCAAACTTGGAAATTTAAACATGAGTATGCAAGTTCATTTATTCATTCTTAAAATTTTAGTGATGACATAGAAAGTAAACATGATTATGCAAGGCATAAACTTAAACATGGATGCAAGTTCATTTGATTTCTTTACTAGAGCTCCTTCAAGACTTTATAGAAATACAAATTCAATCCAATATATATATCTTAGCAAGACAAAGTGAGAAATACATCTTTCAAGTTCTAAACTCAAGATCATAAAAACATCATAAAAATATTATTCTTTAAAGTTTTGCATCAAGTGGAACTTTCAAGCTTTAGAGGCCTAACTTGTGATGGATTCACAACCCACCCTCAAGGTCCTCATCATCAAGCCATCATCTTAGTCCCACCTAGGCTATATGGCCAAATTGTCAAAGAAAAAGGAAGAAGAAAACCAAATGGAAAAACTAGAGAAAATCCATGAAATCATCATTTTGAACCAAGAACAACACTTAGCAAAGCATAGAAATAAACTTAAAAACAACTCCCTACCTAATTTGATTTGAAGGAAAGGAAGAGAACTTGGTTTCCTTGAGTGAAATGAAAGAAAATCTCTTTGAGAAATGGGAGAAAAATTTCGGCCAAGGAGGAGGAAGAAAGAAAGCTTTTGGTGCTCCTAAAAATAGAATTTGTGTAAGTTATGAGCAAGGCTTCCAAGGCTCCTCAAGCATGCATATTTATAGAGGAATTCAAGCTCATGTATGGACAAGAGGAGGAGGCATAATTTTGGATTTTTCATGGGGAACAAAGGGAGGAAAATCATTTCTTGTTTAAGGCATGTTTTATGCCATGTTTTAGGGAATTTTTTGGCATTTTGTTTTAGTGCATTATCTTGCAATAATTCTAATGATTATGGCTGAATTATTTCATGCATTACAGCCTCATGGAAGAGGGTTTTGTGTGTTCCATGTATTATTTAGGTGTAGGCAAGGTATTCATGCAATTTAGAGAATTTACGTTAAGGGCTTAGGTGAATTAGTAAGCAATTTGAGTGTTTTAAAGCAATTTTAGGTTCTAATCAATTTAAATAAATAATTTTGACTCTAGATTAATAATTAGAATTTAATAAGCTTTAATTTGAGCCTAATATTGCTTAGGTTTCATTAGCGAATCAAAAATCTCAAAATTTGTAAAACTGCACAAAGACAAAATGGTCATTTTACTTAAAAATTGCCCGAGACCACCCGAGCTTAACCAATGGTTAATCATGGCTTAAAAACACCTTTTAAAACATTTTAGTGAGGTTCGAGCTAAGTCGGCATGCAAATTAAAACGGAAGGGCGTTTGGTCATTTCGCGTCGAGCTCAAAATTAGGATTCTTCTCCTCTATTAACACACATAACACAAACAATCCCTTATTAACATCAAAACATCCCCTTGAGGACGGGTGGGGCCCACGATCCTCATTTTCTGAGTAAAATAACCTTAGGGGCATTTTGGTCATTTTACACGTCCAAAAATCGGGTTTGCAATACTTGCACGAATTGCTCCTAACTTCTCTTCTAACGTTATATTCCTTTATTAAGGATTGTTTGGTCTCAAATTTTATATAATATTTACCTACGGTAATTCGGTAATTCCTAATGACAGTAAAAATTACAGTAAAAATTGGGGCGTTACATTAAACTTAATGGTAGAACCTATAAGACTCTTCTAGATATACTTCTTTGTGGATCGTCCTGTCAATGATGTAATGTAACGTTACAACCTGTTATAGTTCACTAGATAGAGTACGTCTACTACATCTAATCTGAATAGCCTCGCTATTCTTTCTAGTACATCCCTTTTCTCATAACGATGTAAGGGTCGCGGTTACAACCTGATATAGTTCT
This sequence comes from Dalbergia oliveri, assembly GCA_030441495.1. NCBI lineage: Eukaryota > Viridiplantae > Streptophyta > Magnoliopsida > Fabales > Fabaceae > Dalbergia > Dalbergia oliveri. The sequence goes on from JAMLFY010000023.1 coordinate 739,295, forward strand.
AAGGGTGTAGCACGTACTACTACCTGAATCCATGAGCTTACCACTAAGCAATTAACATTACATAAAGCTTATTTCTTGAATTTTCTCTTTTCATAAGGATCTTTAATATTGGCTTAGGAGAATCTTATGATTCTCAAGAGAAATCTTCTTAATAGTTCTATATCTCATACTCTTGCTTGAGATTTCTGAAATCTCCTTAATTCTTATAGATATCTAAAATCTAAACTTTTTATGAGATTTTGCTAGAATAACTTATTATGAGACTTTTTGCAAAGTTTAGTAATCTTTTATGAGATTTTTCTTAAAGAAAATAGTTAACATTACGAGATTTTCTATAAAGCTACTAAACTTCTATGAGAATTTTCTATAGAATATGTTAGATTGTTACAAGATTTTTCTAAAATCTACTAATCTTTATAAGACCTTTTATGAGATTTATATATCATAACTTATAAAGTTCTTCATGATGAAATTCTTATAAATTTCAAGGGAAATTCTTGAACAATAATTGCTCCTAAATTTTTAAGATACAACCAAGTCTTGTTGCCACTTTTTCAAGCTTTGATTAGTATGTATAACAAAATCATACAACTCAAGAATTGTTGTAGAAAAATTTCAGCACACAAGACTAGCACATACCCACTTAGAGCACATCTTACATCATACAAACCAAGAATTAGTGCTGTAAAATTTCAGCACACTAAAATTCCAGCACATGAAATTCCAATACACAAGATTTCATGATAATCCAAGCACTTATAAATTCTGAAATTCTGAAATAAAAATTATGGTTGTTTGTAAACAAAATTTCATCACAACTTAATCCATTATAGATTCTAAGAGTTGGTTTCAGATTTTTCAGCAAGTTCACAAGAATTGTTCTTGATGTATTCTTCCATATCTATCAAATTCAATACATGTAGTTGCTAAAATATTCTGGTTCCAATATACATGATTCCATCACAACTCAAGCAATCCTAAATCCTAAAATTGGGTTTCAGATTTTCAGCATCATAACACAAAAATTCAAGCAATTGTCTTAGCAAAATAGCCAAATATCATGAAGCAAAATACTAGAATAATTTTCCTACCTTCCTAAGCTTTTCCCCTAATTTATCAAGCCTCAAAACCCCTTTTTCCAGCCCTTATTTGCACTGCCACAAGGACCAAAAGCAAGGGAAAAATAAAATTTTCAATTGATCTTGATGTAGAGAAAATGTTCTTGAAGAAGTTTAGAAGCTTACCTATGAGTATCCTTTGAGATTATGGTATTTTGATGGATTTTTACCAAGAGAAAGCTTGGAAAATGAAGAAGCAAAGAAGGAAGAAAGAAGAACAAAGGAAGGAATGTAAAAATGTGGGTTTTGTAACTTCACCAAGAACAAATGTAAATTTTTGTTTCTTTTCGTTTTATAATCGCCTTAACTTTGAGAGAAAGTAAGGCAATGTTATTTTGAATTGGATTTGTCTTATATCAAAATTAGGAATATCTATATTTATTTAATTGTCATAAGTAAAAATTATTTGAAATCCGATAATTTCCATTATTTTTACTAATCGATGTATTGGTTATTACCACTTTTATACCAATTATTCCATTTTGGTACCCGATTAATACCTAAGAATTTTCCTGGGTTAAAAACATCTATTTAACTTTATCATTATTTTTCGATGTTCTTATACCACTTATAAGTCGTATTATATCTGGTTATAATATTATTATATTGAGTTTTTAATAATATTAAATGAATTTTCATTTATTTTATTTTATTTTTATTTGGTGAATCCTTATATTGTTTCAATCATAACCGTGTTCTGTCAAAATTTTTAAAATCTCTACTTACTCACATTAATTATTTTATCAGAGACAAAAAGGTGAGTCGTTAGGCCATTCCATGCCAAGAATTATTCATATGTCCTTCAAGGGTAAACAAATCAAATCTATGATAAAGGACCTATTTTCAACAGTAAGATGGCAATTTAAACAACGGTAGGGTATGTGCCTGGACGATTTGTGGGAGTAGAAACAATAAGGTCAAAAGGAAGCTTAGAAACTTTCAAATTTAAGGACTCGACATTAGCATGTGATATGAAAGAGTGAGTAGCACCAGAGTTATATAATCCAGTTAAGGTTCTACCATTTAATTCGCACTTACCTTTGATGAGGTCGTTGGATCCGTTTGCGTCCTCGCGTTGAGGGTAAAGACCATCCTTGGTGTTGCGGCCAGGGGTTTGACGGTCGACCCTCCGCTTTTGCAATCCTTAGCGTGGTGGCCGAGCTTGCCACATGGGAAGTAGACTCCTTGCCTCACATGGCAAGGGAGATTGCCATGACTTCTTCCACATTGGGGCACACCACGGTTGTGCGGGTCCAAGGACGCCAAGGGACTCCTTGGGTGCCTTGTTCTTGTTCCCATTGGGCCCTCCTTGATTTTTGTTGATGCGAGGACCACTTGTTCCTCCTTGTTGATTGTTGCGGTTCCGCGGCCATTAGGGTTGAATGGCGGCCTCGGGTGTTTTTGGAATGGTTGGTTGTTGGGTCCTCTTTGTTGTTGTTGTTGTTGGTGTTGTTGTTGATGCTTGAACGGTTGGATTGGTAGGGATGGTAGTGGCTTCTTGATTGGTTTTGATGTTGCGGCTTGAACCTCGGAGCTTGAGGTCCCAATCCACGAGGACGATCCGCCCTCGCGCGCTGAGCTTTGTGTCCCTCTTCAATGATTTGGCACTTGTTGATGGGGTAGGGAAATCCCTAATCTCCATGTGCACAGCCACATTAAGTTCGGCCCTCAACCCGGCCTCGAACTTAACGCACTTCCATATCTCGTCGGGATTCCCTGGAAAACCCGTGAAACTTGATCAATTCTTTGAACTTCGCCGTCCTGGGCGATAGACCTCCACCTTGGGTCAGTTGCATGAACTCGATGTCCTTTGCGTTCCTAATGGACTCCGAAATACTTCTCATAGAAGTAAGTCTTGAACAGCTCCCAATTGATAGCTGCCCGTAGCTTCAGCGGTCTCTTGGTGCCAAGTCCACCAAAACTCCGTGAGACTCCATCATGTAGGCAGCAAAGGTGACCTTTTGCTCCTCCAGTAGGCAATTACCGAGTAGATCTTTTCCATGTTTTTGATCCACTCATCAGCCTTGTGGGGTTCAAGGCTCCACAGAAAGTTGGGGGATTGGCCTTGCAGAACTCACCAAAACGGGCTTGTTCCACGGCCTCAGCGCAGGGGACCTTGAGCAGCATCCCTTGGTTGATTCATGCAATTGAACATGCGCTCCATAGCTCTCGCCATTTCACGAACAGCAGCTGCAGTCTCATTCCCTTGTTCACCCTCATTCGCGTTCCTATTTTGTCTGGGTGCCATTGGTCCTTAAACACATAAGTCAACAAACACTGAGGTGATCAGGCTCAATATTCCAAACTGGATGAGCTAGTTACCATGACACAGACACGCAGACAGGTTCATGAATGCCTATCCTATAGCTTATCTCTAATAGCTAAGCTCTACACATGACATACTCCGTAATATGCCTATAAAGCATGGTCAGTCCAATCTTCAGGCTTCGTGAGAATCAAACTCTAAATACCATAATGTAACACCCTAATATTTAACTCAAACATGCCTAGGACGTATTAAGATTAATTATTAGTTATTACTTCCCTTTAAACTCATTTATAAAATTACTTATCAAAATACGGTAAATTTTTTTGAAACTTAAAACAAAATGCGAGCCAATGCGGGTAACATGTGAACGTGAAGCAGAAAAGGAAATAAATCATGCGATATAAAGCAAGTAAAAACACCTCAACCATGGAAACAACCATCATAATATAAATATCATAGTTTAATACACAACTGAAATAAAACATAAAGTCTTACCCATACTAGTGGGCAGAGCTTGCAGTACATGAAACATAAAATATAGGAAACATAAATGGCTAATACATGGATAGTCCTAAAAGATACGCCCGGCTAGAGACAAACCCTCCCTCTAAAAGCCTACGGATGACGCTAATCCTCGGACGGGGAGATGTAGCTCACAAACTGCCAAAGCTTGGAGGTGGCCCAACGAAGTGGGTGTAGGCATGCGATCGGCGGGGCACGTGGCCTCCTGAATGGGCGCCTCTGGGTTGACCAGTCTCGCGGCCTCAGGCTGAAAACCATATCCTCACAACTCCTACGAATGCCTACAGAGCCCAGAGATCCAAAGTCCTCCGAATAGAGGTAAAGGGAATCCTCTAACAAGTCCTTCCTCAGCAAGCTTAAGGCGCACGTACTCTGGGAAATCACATACCGCCAAAGATGAAGGTTTGGCACAGCGAGTCTGCTTTATCACGTGGCCGCGTCTGAAGATCATATCATCACCGAAGAGAAGATGTTAGGGTGAAGCAAAGCTAGAGACCGAAAATGCAAATGGACGACCCATGTATGCAAAAATCCGCAGAGCACAGTAACCTTCAAAGTGATAAGACTGTGATTGCGGATCATAGTACAGCTCCCACACGGGTATGTCAACAAAAATTACGAACAATGCCATCGAGGCTGAAGACGTAACGAAAAGAACAGAGAAAGGGGTGAAAATCTTGCTAAAGAATCTTAGTAAGGAATCCTCTATCCTAGTGTCATCGTTTACGTCCCTAGGAACCTTGGGTTTATTATAAAAAAGGTTAAGAATGCAAAGGTTCATTATGAAGTTTTCATAAAAGGTAATTATCCAAGGTCCATGTCTTTTATAATGATCTTAATGCATGTATGCAACATAGCAGAACATGAATGCATGACAATACTTTATGTAGCAAATAATTAAAACATATAATCAGCAACTAGTTCTCATATAAGTGGCATGTCCTTTCTCATTTCTCAACTTGTGACATCATGGTATGTAAAACGTAACCGACCCTAATACTAGGCTATGAGCTCATACCTTAACTAGTCGTCACTAGTTCTTACTTATCCTCTTGATAAGCGAATCATAATCATAAAAATAATAACCCCGACTCCTAGAGTAGGGGACCTAAGGAATCACCCATCATGGGACTTTCTTCCTTCTCGAAATGCATCAACTGCTTAAGACCAGTGACTTTGTCCGCTTTGGAGGCTAATGTCGATGCCCTCACGTTTTACCTTCTCCTCATAGCAGAGAAGTACGTCTATTCTGTGAAACACATTATGGTTAAGACCAGTGACATTGTCCGCTTGGTATGGCTTCATGACCATACCCCACGGGTTTCCTTTCCCCTCATCTAGCAGGAGAAATGCATCTCGGCATATCACATATAAATCATTCTTTTCAAAACTTTTCTCAAGTCACTCAAATTCACGAAAATTCGAGCATAATGACTATACTCTGAATTTCCTCAAATTTGAGTTATGCCACATAACTCTAACAACACATGTTGTTCTCATTAAATATCTCAATCAAGTAAATCTCTTATTCTTAGGAGCATACCCCTCCTAAACTCATTTCATATTCCATCTTATGCATCTCAAGCATAATATATCACATTATCATAACAACATGTCTTAAACATACATATAGTCACATATCCATGGAATTCATTCCTCACAATCGTTATGAGTATACACACTCGATCTCATCTCACATCACACCTTCTATCTCATGGTGTCTTATGCTTTGACCCTCATGGGTCTTAAACTTGTGTTTTGATTATCCTAACATCCATTATGAATCTTTATCACTCCTAGGGATCATTACCTATAATTTCCTCTAATATTTATGCTTACTAACATAACCACTCAGCACCATCACCTTGGACAAAATTTTGTCTTGTGATTACGGGGTCCTAGAATCTCTTTTGACCCTTTCTAAGTTCCGTCTTCACCTAAGGCTCTATAATCAACTCCTAAACCAATTATGAGGGATTCCTACACATATCCACTAATTATAAACCATTTTTCTTAAGTTCAATTATGCTGGAACAGAATTCATAATTTGTGCATCTAAGTGTTCTAGAATTCACATTTTAATCCTTTCTAGTTACTTGTTCTTTCCTAACTTCCCTAAATCATTCCTTGCTTCACTCAAACATAATTTTACACATTTTAACACCATAAAACAGAATTTATACAGTGGCCAAACACCAAGGGCAGAACCGAAATGCAAGCTCATGTAATCACATAATTTCATGATTTAAAAGCATATAAGTTGCTAGTTTCTCTTGGAATCATTTTAGTAACTCAAAACTCTTTTAGAAACCAATTAATCTCATTAAAATCACATAAATATGTGCTAAGTCAGTAGCTAATTTATTTAGTTCAAGGAATAGATTTAAAACATAAAACTTTGTTCATAATGTTCTTTAAATACACCTAAGCTTAGAAAAATTCCAAGACTTAGACTATGGGCACTTATGATTAGATGAATTCATCTCAAGTCCATCATCATCATTCAAGGCTGAAATGGCATTCTTGAAATGCCTCCATTTTCTAAAACTTCATGCAAGATACTTGGGCAAGTCTTTGAGCTCTAGGATATTTAAGTGATGGCATAAACTTAAACATGATATGCACTTATTTTACTCTTCATTATAAAATAAAGTGAGAGCATAAAATAAATATGAGATGCAACTTCATTATTATCTTTAAAGATTAAGTGATGACTTGAAATATAAACATGAAATGCAAGCTTGGAAATTTAAACATGATAATGCAAGTTCATTTAGTTATTCTTGAGAGTTTAGTGATGGCATCAAAATAAACATGCTATGCAAGGCATAAACATAAACATGTATGCAATTTCATTTTATCTTAACTAGAGCTCTTACAAGACTTTAAAGGAACATCATAACCTTAACCCAATATGTATCTTAACAACATAAAGTGAGCTTTAGAGTTCTTAACACCAAGTCTTCAAAGAAGCCTTTGGTTTGAACTTCATCATCAAGCTCAAGAAAATGTACACAAAGCTCAACACTTTGTCTAAACAAACATACAAAAACTAAGTCATATTCTTTATTTTATTGCTCATGGGCTTCAATCTAGAGTAAAACTCTTAGAACGGCCACCAACTTTAAGGTTGGCAAGGGTAAGCTTAGAGCTCTTTGAAAACATATGATTAATTTTCTTAACAAAACTTTTGTGATCTACTTAACATTTTTAACAAACTTTGTTCAAACTAAGGAAGGAGAAACCAAAAACATCAAGGGAAAAAGGAAAAGGAACCAAAAATATAAACAAGAAAAGGAAAGAAAACACAAGCATGTATGGTCCAAGACCAAGTTGTTTCAAGCTTTAGAGGTTTCTCACATGACATCACAAGTCATTATCTTGAAACCTCATCATCAAGCTAAAGTTTTTCTCACCAAAGGCCCTAAGGCCGAAAAAAGAAAGGAGAAGGAAAGTTTGAAACCAAGAGAAAACTAGAACTTTTCTCAAAGAAAACTTTGAAAACAAACCCCTACCTAAGGAAGTCTTGAAAGAAAGGAAGGAAAGCTTGAGTTCTTGAAGGTTGAGAAGACAAAATCTTCTCTTGGAGGAGGAGGAGGATTCGGCAAGAAAAGCTCAAGGAAGATGATTTTTCCTTGAGTTTGTAAGCTTGGGAATGGAAAGTTTAAGTGTTTGAGAGGTGGTTTGAGGTGAGGAAGTGGTGGTTTATGGTTGTTGTGGTGGTTTGTGGTGGTGGCAAGGTTCTTTGAGAGGAAGAAGAAATGAACAAGATGAAGAGAAATTAGAGAAAAAGCAAGGAAGTGCAAGAAAACTAAACTTGGCAAATGATCTAAAGTGTAACCAAGTTCTTCCAAGCTTGGTATTTATAGAAATTTTGCAACATGGAGGCTGCACAAGGGAAGGAAGGCCGACGGCCTTCTTGGCTTTGGGGGAGGAAAATATCTCTTGATTGGTATGGTTGTGGGTATGGGCAAAGCATGGTGAGGTATGGCTTCAAGTATGGCCAAAGCATGGCTCTTTGAGTGAAGAAAAATCAACATGTGATGGAAATTGGGGGAGGAGTGTTTGGCCACTCCATGTGCAGCCAAGGGGAAAATGATTTGTTCATGTAATTGTGGTTTAGTGATGTGTTTAGGTGTTTCTTTGATTAAGGTTTTGATTAGGAGTTTGTAAGAAAGTGTTTAGGTGAGGTAATGCCTAATTAAGGTTGTCAAGACTTGATTAGGAGGGTAATCTTGCTAGATTAACAATTTAAAATCATTCTTTGGTCAAATGAGGTATGGGCACAATTCCTTAATTTAAGGAATTGGAGAGAGAAATACTATTCAAGATTCCATGACTAGGAATCTTGAATTAAAGAATGTAATTAGAGTTTAACTAAGCAATCTTAGGTTCTAATTAACCTTAATAAATCATTTTGACTCTAGATTAATTATCGAAATAAATTAATCTTCGATTAGAGCCTAATATTGCTTAGGTTTGCTTAATTACGTCATTAGGCTCACTACTGTTCTAGGGGCAAAATGGTAATTTTGCACTAAAACTCCAGGACCTTCAGCCTTAACTAAACATCAAATACCACTCATAAACATCATTCCAAACTTCTTGGAAGTTTAGGCTCAAACGGCACCTTTACCCGTAGAACATGGAGGGGTATTTTGGTCATTTTGAGCCGAAAGTTCGGAAAACGAGATTTTCACCTTGTATATCAAACATAACAGTATAACCCCTTCAAACATTGAGTTGATCCATTAAAGTGGGTCGGCTGAATTTTGGGTAAAAATGACCTCAGGGGCATTTCGGTCATTTGTACTCAAATAGTAAAATTGGACGTTACATTACTCCCCTCCTTAAAAAGAATTTCATCCTCAAAATTCATTTCCTTAGAAAAGCTCAGGATACTTGTCCCTGCATCTCGGTCCAACTCTCACGTATACTCCTTTGTCTTGTCTCGGTGCCAGATGCAGCTTCACCAAAGGAACGAGTTTCCTCCTACAAATGCTTGACACCACGGTCCACGATCCTCGTTCATGGTAGATTGAAAGTTAGGTCATCCCTTAACTGAACATGTCTGGTTCTAACACATGGCTAGGATTAGATTGGTATTTCCTAAAGTGGAACGTGAAAGACGTCATGAAGATTTGACGGTTTGAGGAGGGCTATTTTGTAGGCTACTGTCTCCCAACTCTCTGAAGAATTTCAAAAGGTCCAAGAAATGGGGACTGAACTTTTTGAATTGGTGGCTCTACCTATGCCTATAGTGGGGGTAATTCTTACAAGAACATGCTCGCCTGGAACTCCAACGGCTTCGCCGTTTGTCCCATAACTCTTTTGTCGCTTTAAGCGTCAAGATTCTATCCTTAATCTTTCTTATTTGTTCCATGGTTTCCTCATTCTCTTCGGTCCCAAAACGCTTTGTTCTTCAGGTTCATGCCAACACAAAGGCGATTGGCACTTCCTTCCGTACAAGGCTTCGTACGGTGCCATACCAATGCTCGCATGATAACTGTTGTTATATGCGAACTCAATAAGTGGCAGGTACTTATACCAACTCCCTTCTATCCAAACACACGCCTAGAAACATCTTCCAAAGTTTGGATAGTTCTTGGATTGTCCATCCATTTGAGGGTGGTAGCCGTGCTTAAACAAGCTTTGAACCAAACGCCTTTTGAAAGGCTCCCCAAAAATGCGATGTAAGGCGGATCTCGATCCGGGATTCATCGTAAATGGAACTCCATGTAACCTTACTATCTCTTGGATGTACAACTGGGCTAGCTTATCTAGGGACAAGGTTATCTTGATGGGTAGGAAATGACGACTTGGTTAATCTATCCACTATTACCCAAATAGCGTCATGGGCTGGGTCCTAGGTGGCCGGTCACAAAATCTATGGATATGCTATCCAACTTCATTCGGGGATAGGCAAGGATTGCAACATTCCTGAAGGTTTTTGGTGCTCAATCTTCCCTTTGCAGACCAACACTTCTAACCCAAGCAACTACGTCCTTTTTTAAATCAGGGCCACCATCTCTTCAAATCAGATACATCTTGGTAGCACAGGATGGATGGTGAAGTGGCTCTTATGGGCCTCCTCCAAGATGCTCTCGGAGGTCACCATCTGCGGTACACAAATCCGCCCTCAAACCTCCACAAACCATCGTCCCTTGCTCAAAACCTTAAGCTTACCCGCCTTCCGCTTGAGAGTCTCCCTAAACTCCTCATTTTCCACTTGTGCCATATGACCCTACTGTTTAAACCTACTGGTTCTCGTAAGATGGCACATCTTCACACTTTTTTGAACAGACATCCCAAGTTCATATCCCTAAACTTCTCTATTAGCTCAACTTCTTTAACCATCATGTGATGCAAATGATTTTCGACTCAAGGCATCGGCGACCACATTTGGCCTTGTCGAGGTGGTAACTTAAGCCGAAATCATAGTCCTTTGGGAACTCCATCCACCTTCTTTGCCTCATATTTAACTCCTTTTGATCAAAAGATGCTTAAGACTCTATGATATTGAGAAAACTTCAAACCTTACTCTATACAAGTGATGCCTCCAAATCTTTAAGGCAAACACTATGGCAGCTAACTCTAGGTCATGGGTGGGGTAGTTCACCTCGTGACTTAGTTGCCTAGATGCATAGGCTACCACTTGCCTATTTTGCATAAACCACAGCCTAAACCCTTACCCGAAGCATCACAATACACCTCAAAAGGTACATTGGGGTTCGGGTGAAATCAGAAGAACTGGGGTTAAGGTTAACCTTTCCTTTAGTTCTTGAAGCTCTTCTCACAATCGGCATTCCATGAAAACGGGGTCTTCCTAGTGAGCTTGGTTAGGGGAAGGGCAATATAGGAAAATCCTTTTATAAACCTACGACTAGTCACCTCCTAAACCCAAAAAGCTTCAGGATATTTCGTTATGGTGGTTGGTCTATCCCAATTCATCATGGCTTCTATCTTATTGGGGTCAACGCTATACCTCCTTTAATACTACATGTCCCAAAAACTTCACTTCCTCTAACCAAAATTCATACTTAGAAAGCTTAACGTATAACTTTTTCTCCTTCAACACCTAAAACCATCCTTGGATGACAACCACATGCTCCTCGTGAGTCTTGGAATAGATGAGTATATCATCTATGAAAATGACCATGAACTTTGTAACACCCTAATATTTAACCCAATACGCTTAGACGTATAGGATTAATTATAGTTATTACTTCCTGAATTTATTTACAAAATACTTAGCGGAAAATACAGGTAATATTTTTTTTGAAAATAAAACACATGAAACAAGTGCGAGCGTTTGCGTATAAACATAAACGGAACGGAAAACGGAAGAATAGAATAAACATACAAATCAAAAGCCATAAAGAACACATCAATCATGAAATCATTCCTCATAACATTAATTAACATAGTTAGTACATCATTCAGAAATATAAAGGAAAGCATAAAGTCTTACCATATAAGGTGAAGATTTTCAGTAGATACAAAATAAGAAACTTAATGACAAATACATGAAGGACCAAAATTATTCTTAAACTAGGACTACTCCTCCCGAACTAAGGATGGTGCTTCCTCCTCATCCCTCGGTGGCATATAAATGAAGTAAGGCAGCTCCTTGGTGCATGAAAGGGGAAGGTGCATGAGACAGCCTCCATGGCATGGGCGCACCTGTTCTCAAAATGTCGTGCTAACCTCCACTGCAGTCAGGTCTCCTCGCTACCCATCCCAATGTCCATGGGTGACCAAGGCAAAACCCTCAGAAAAGAAGAAGGATCCTCTTAGGGTAGATCTGGGCAGTTCTGGGGTTGAGGCCGTACTTGATAGCCTCATAGGGTCAGAGCGCAAGCAGAGCGTTCTTCGTCTTGGGGTTAAGGTCCTCTCAAATCATGTCATCACCATAGGAGCTGGGGTGAAGGAAAAATGGAACTGAAAGGCAAATGGGCGTCCATATGCAAATCAGTATACACAACGACCTGAAATGGTATGATTGGTGATTTGGGTCGTAGTGCAGCTCCACACGACGCATAACAAAAATCACGAACAACGCACAGTCGTGGTGTGAGACGTAACGGAAGGACAGAGAGGGTGAGAATCTTGCTAAAGAATCTAGATAAGGAAATCTCTATCCTAGTGTCATCGTTCTAATCCCAGGAACCTTGGGTTTATTATGAAAGGTTAACATGCATAGGTTCATTATGAAACTTTCACAAAAGATATTTATCCAAGGTCAGTGTCTTTATAATGAATCTTAATGCATGTATGCAACATAATATTCATGGATGCATGGTTCTTATAAACCAACAATAATCAATTAACATATAAGTGGCATGAACTTTCTTTGAACATAATCCTTCATTTTAATCTTGTGACACCAAACATAAAAGCAATGACCACCTTAAACTAGGCTATGAGCTCATACCTTAACTAGTCGTCACTAGTTCTTACTTATCCTCTTGATAAGCGAATCATAAACATAATCATAATCATAATCATCATAATCCCGACTCAGGAAATCCAGATTAGGGGGCAGGATCACCCATCAAGGAGCTTTTTCTTTCTTCAAAAGCAGCGCTTTCGTTCATAACCAGGCAACTTTTTCCGCTTGAAGGCTAATGTCTATGCCCTCACGGTTTTACCTTCCCTCCCGGTAGGAGGAGAAGTACGTCTCGATGTGTCACCTTAAACATCATGTTTTTCAAAAACTTTCTGAGTCTCTCAAATTTGACGGAAATTCGGCAGCATAACAGCTACTCTCCGAATTTCCTCAATTAAGTCATGCCACATAATCTCAATCACATGCATCATTTTTATGGAACTCTCAAATCAATAACTTTCTAGTTCACATGAGCATATACCTCAATTTCATTCATATTTAGAAACCTTATGCATCTCAAATACATGGCAAACACCTCATATATCAACATATCAATTATACACATAAGGTTTCATACTTGAAATGTAATCATATTCACGTCATTAAGAATATACTCTCTCATCTCATGCTCACATCATCCTATATCTCTATGGTGTCTTATGCTTTGGCCCTTACGGGTCTTGAATTCTCTTTTCTAGTAATACTTCACCCATCAAGTTTTTATCATATCTAGGGGGGAACTTTCTTATTATGCTTCACTAATTCATCCAACATCATTATATAGATTATCATCAAGATCATCATCCAACTATGGGGATTCTAGAATCCTGCTAAAGTCTTTTATTAAGTTCTATCTTCGCCTAAAATTCTATATTCAACTTCTAGGCATAGTCACTAGTTATGAACCATCTTCCTTAAGCTCAATTATGCTAGAACGAAGTTATTCCTCTTGTGTAAGCACTTTAAGATTCTAGTCTTACATTCTCCCTATTTGTTTATTCTTCCCAATCTTCAAAACGTTCCTCACTTCGCTCAAGCATAACATTTACGTATTTAACTCCTTCAAACCAGAATTTATCCAGTGGCCACAAAGGAATAAGGCAGAAACAAAAATACATCACACATAATCACTTAAATTCATGTTAAAAGTGCATATGAGTTGCTAGTTTTCTCTTGGAACAATTTCAGAAACAAAAGGTGCTGGTAATCGATTACATGTGCCTCGTAATCGATTACCAAGCTAAATTTATTGGGTTTAAACAACTGGAATCGATTACATAGTAGGGTAACCGATTACTTAGGTTAAATATGTTTTCAGAAAATAAAGAACATTGGAGTAATCGATTACACTAAAGGTAATCGATAAGAGTTTAAGGACAGGTTTTGGGCATGAAGAACAGCCTTGGTAATCGATTACATTGTCTGGTAATCGATACCAAAACCAAAAGTCCTCAAAACCTTGGTAATCGATTACATGGCTGGTAATCGATTACCAGAATCAGGAATTTGAGAAAACATGATTTTTGACACATTCCAAACTATTTAAACACCTTGAGACCTCATAAAATAGTTTTCCAACATTTTCCTGAAATCATTCATACATTTTACAAAATCAAACCATCATTGAATCATACTAAAACACATCCATTTCTTTTTAAGAGTTCCCATTTAAGATACTTAGGGCAAGTCTTTGAGCTCTAGAGTATTTAGGTGATAACATAATCTTAAACATGCTATGCACTTCATTTTACTCTTCATTACAAAGTAAAGTGAGAGCATAAAATAAATATGAGATGCAACCTCATTATTATCTTTAAGGATTAAGTGATGACTTGAAATATAAACATGAAATGCAAGCTTGAGAATTTAAATATGGTAATGCAAGTTCATTCATTTATCTTGTGAAATTAGTGATGGCATCAAAATAAACATGAGATGCAAGACATAAACTTAAACATGAATGCAACTTATTTTATCTTAACTAGAGCTCTTACAAGACTTTAGAGGAACATCAAACCTTAACCCAACATGTATCTTAACAATGGAAGATGAGCTTTAGAGTTCTTACACCAAGTCTTCAAAGAAGTCTTTGGTTTGAACTTCATCATCAAGCTCAAGAAAATAGATTAAACAAGAATACAACACTTTAGCAAAACAAACACAAATAGAACTCTCATATTCTTTATTTTATTGCTCATGGGCTTCAATCTAGAGTAAACTCTTAGAACGGCCGACCAACTTTAAGGTTGGCAAGGGTAAGCTTAGAGCTTTTTGAAATCATAGGATTAATTTTCTTAACAAAACTTTTGTGATCTACTTAACATTTTTAGCAAACTTTGTTCAAACCAAAGCAAAGGAAACCAAAATCATGAAGAGGAAAAGAAAAGAAAACCACAAACTAAACAGAGAAATCAAGCATGTATGGTCCAAGACCAAGTTGTTTCAAGCTTTAGAGGTTTCTCACATGACAACAACAAGTCATTATCTTGAAACCTCATCATCAAGCTCATGTTTTCTTTATAAAAGGGCCTCTTGGCCGAAAAGAAAGGGAAGAGGAAAAGAGTTTGAAACCAAGAGAAACTAGAACTTTTCTTGAACACAAGCAAAACATTAAAACAAAACCCCTACCTAAAGAAGTCTTGAAGAGAGATGTAAGGAAGCTTTGTTTTCTTGATGAAATGAAAGGAAATCCTCTTGAAATCTTGAGGAAGAACTCAGCCAAAGTGAGGGAGTTTGAGAGGAAATGAGAGAATTTTGCAAGAAGTGTAAACTTAACAAATGAACCAAAGTGTGACAAAGTTCATCAAGGCTTGGTATTTATAGAAATTTTCAACAATGAGGCTTCCATGGGGGGAGAGGAACCGGCCACTCTTGAGGGAGGAAGGAGAAGAGGAATATCTCTTACAAAGGTATGGTTGTAAGCATGGTTGAAAGCATGGTGAGGTATGGGCAAGGCATGGCTTGAAGTATGGCTCTTGAGTGTAATTGAAACAACACATGATGGGCTATGGAGGGTTGAGTGGCCAGCCACTTAAGGCCAAGAAGGAGAGAAATTATTTCATGTAATTGTGGGTTAAAGGTGTGTTTAGGTGTGTCTTTGATTAGGCTTTTGATTAGGAGTTTGTAAGAAGGTGTTTAGGTGAGGTAATTGGGTAATTAGGAAGGTCAAGACTTGATTAGGAGTGGTCATACTAGATTAACAAATTAAATTCATTTTTTTGGTCAAATGAGGTATGGCACAATTCCTTAATTTAAGGAATTGGAGAGAGAGAAACATTCAAGATTCCATGACTAGGAATCTTGAATTAAAGAATGCAATTAGAGTTTATCTAAGCAATCTTAGGTTCTAATTAACCTTAATAAATCATTTTGACTCTAGATTAATTATCGAAATAAATTAATCTTCGATTAGAGCCTAATATTGCTTAGGTTTGTAATTGTCATTAGGCTCACTCTACACTGTTCTAGGGGCAAAATGGTAATTTTACACTAAAACTCCTGGACCTTCAAGCAGAACTAAACATCAAACATCACTTAAAAACATCATTCTAAACTTTCTGGAAAAATTCAACTCAAACGACACCTTTTACCCTGTAGACACAGCAGGGGTATTTTGGTCATTTTGAGCCAAAAGTTCAAGAAACGATTTTCACCTCGATATCATTCATAACAATATAATCCCCTTTTAAACATTAAATTAGACCTTCTAGATTGCCGGGCAATGTCCTAAAGGGCATTTTGGTCATTTGTACTCAACGAGAAATTGGGGCGTACAAAACTTATCTAAATAAGGTCTAAAGATCCTATTCATATAGTCCATGAATACAGCGGAGCGTTCGTCAATCCAAAAGACATCACGGCGAACTCAAAGTGTCTCTCCGTGTTCTAAGGCGGTTTTAGGTATATCCTCATCTCTCACTTTAAGATCTGGTGGTATGTGGACCTTAAATCAATCTTAAGATACCATGGCTAACTCAATTGGTCCATGAGATCATCAATCATCAGGCAAAAGGTTCTTATTTTCACCATCACTTTATTAGATTGCATATAATCTATACATAATCTCATGCTCCCATCCTTTTTCTTAACAAACAAAACAAGGGGCTCCCCACGGTGAAGCACTAGGTCTTATAAAATTCTTCTCTAAAAGCTCATTCAATTGGGTTTTCAACTCCTTCAACTCCAAGGGTGACATCAGGTATAGGGGCTATTGAGATAGGTCCTGTCAGGAACAACTGATGGAGAAAATCCACTTCTCTCTTGGGAGGAATTCAAGGGTATCTCATCCGGAAATACCTGAGGATATTCTCTTACTATGGGGATATCATCTATGTTCTACTCAAAATCTACCTCGCTACGGCTAGAAGGACATATCCCTTAGTTTTCTCCCATCAGAAGACATCTACGAATTTATATAGAGTTTCAAGGTTTGACTAGTTTTGCTAAGAGAAAGACGAAAAATAACGGTTTTGGCATAATAATCTAACAATACATGGTTCAGCATTAGAGCCAATATAACAAGGATCCTACTATAGTGCTATGCTCGAGTCATAACATTATAGTTGGTAGTATTACCCATAACTACCTTATAGACTTTATCTTTCTCATTCATAGGAATTATATACGTACGTGTTGTAATAAATAAGAGCCTTGCACTAAAAGCTATACTAATTTTTTCTTTTGCATATCGTAATCCTTTCAACATAATAATCAAGGTGTAGGAATAAGGGATATCCAGCGCATCCTCTAAAGTCGGTCACACGATAATTTACATTTTATATCACATTCATAATAAGTTAAGTCATACAATTATAGTATATACATTCACACCTAATTACATACTTACTTTAAAACAACCCTACCTTGGTCTTCGCAGTGACCACCTAATCCAGGTTAGGGCCTAACAAAATACAACCAACTATATATACATATAAACCTAACTCTTCTCGGTAGACGCTCATCAAAGAGACGGCGGTAAGAGGATGGAACCCAGATAATGAGGACTCTAAAGCCCTACTCGTCTATCAACGAATTGGCTACATTGTAGTCGGTAAGTGAGTGGATAGTAGTGCCCATTAGGCACGTGAGCTGGGTGGCCCCCCCAGTCCCCACTACCCTCGGAAGGAGTAGAGGAACAAAAATGTCTTGCTGAAGGTTAAAACTCAAGTCTGGATGGCATGCTTGTGGTGGATGGGTCGTATACAGGTGGAACATCAGAGAAAAAGGGAATCCTGGATCAAAAGTAGACTCAAAACAGTTGTGGCGAACGGGAAGAGCAAAAAGTCCTAAATGGATACGACTTGACGACCAGGTACAATGACCCTAGCTCTGGGTCATAATGCCACTGCAGTAAGCATCTGGAGAGACCCGATTAGAGGCCATCTATATCGATACATTCATACTGCAGGAATGGAGTCAACGATCCCAGTAGGAAAACACAAGTCCGTCTTAAATGATATTCAACTTAATGCAAGATAAGCAATGTAATATGTGGTTGTTTATGTAATGGTCTCATTAATTAGTGTCATTACTTTCTTAAGATTTAATTTCTTATTAGATAATGTTAAATGTAACACCCTAATAATTAACCGAATACACCTAGGTTGTATCTGATTAATTACTAGACTTTACTCTTTGCTTCAGTTCTTTTATCATACTTTGAAAATACTTAGTGAAATTACGAGCCATTTTTTTTAAAACATAATTGAAAACGTGAGCCGCACATAACGTGAACAATAATCGAAATAAAAGCGAATAACGTCAGTATAGCATGAAAAACACATCATATCATGGCTATAATATCCATAATTACATAACACATAGATAGTTTGCCTACAGAACAAATAAGACTAGGTGTAGGCAATCTAACAAAACAAATAATATATGGATGGAAGGACATCCATTAATGGCACCTAGTAATAACACTCCAAGGATAGGGATAGATATTTGAAATATACGAGTGAAACTAAGGATCAAGTTCAGCTACCCGGTGAAAACCTCAATGTGATTCACGAACGCTTCCTTCTCTTTCTAAAGATGAGATGGAAAGAAAAATAGAGGGAGTGAGAAACTTATAAAAAGAATCTCAGTAGGGTACTCACCTCATAATGCATTGTGTCATCATCATCGTCCCAAGAACCTTGGGGTTATTATGAAATAGTGAGCATGCTAAGATTGATTTATTAAGTTCAAAAATATACTTCCAGAGGTTCGTAGATTTAATCATGCGTCTTATAATGCATCATAAACTTAGCATGTCATGTTTATAATGAACTTTTCCTTTCATCGCACATCATATTCCTCATCTTCATATCATAATAACATGCATGAAGAACATCATATTTCTCATCATCATCTCATAAAATGCTATAGAAGAACATCATACCATAATAGCTATGCACAAGACATGGTGCACATATTTCATTCCTTTAGTGTCCTATGTGACTTAAATCTGTTATCATCATCATTATTTTCCTTGGGGCCACCCTATCTCCACCCTTTGGGAGTAATCTAGGTTATGAGCTCATACCTTGCTAGTCGTCACCAACATATACTTATCCCTTTTGATAAGTAAAAATTCTGTCTCTACCCTTTTGAGAGGGACTGGAGCAAGAATCACCTTCACCGCCTATAGTTTGAATGGTCCAAAGGATCATTTTCTCATATATTTTAAGTCACCTTTAAGTCTTTGCATGTTATATCATAATAAATTCTCAATTCATAATCATTTATAACATTTCTCGTTTATAGTCTTATTAGAATAATATATATACCAACTGTAATCATGCATCGGGAGATTCCAGGAAAGAGAGGTGGGTCACAAATGGACACGCTTAAATTCCAAGTCTTTCCTAGCCAGAACCTTTCCAAATTACACTTTATAGTAATATACTTTCTTCCAGACAAGGGTAAATTTTAAATAACAAAGAATATTTCATTATTTCATGCATAAGCATTCTCATTGTTTGCAACAGTCTATAACATGCAAGCCATGAATCATTCAATGATATCAAATACTTAATAAGCATCAAATCACTTCATAGACTTATCATTTCAAATTTCAAAGAACTATCATCATAAATTCTTGAAAACTGTCTTAAACATTGAAACTTTAAATGGGTAACCTTAATTATCACACTAATTAATCATGCATCTAAAGGATTCATTATCATTATTACCATTAATTATAAGCCTTAAGAACATTATTAAACTATATGGGACAACATAGGCAGCAAGTTATATTTAAGGCTTCAAATGTGCTGAAGTTGCATTTTTAACCCTTTCTCATTACCGCTTTCCCTTATGGTGCTAAAATTAATTACTAAACCAATTATGAATCATTCTCCCTTATCTAAACACAATAGTACTTGGTTCTTAGGGCTGCTAAAGGTTCTAGACAGAATGCACAAATTTCATTCTCTAGAGTTCTAGAAATCTTGCTTTTACGGTTTTTCTGGGAAGCTAGTTTTATTTCTAACATGCATAGAATCATTCTCTTAGCAATAAATCATAATCATCACAACTTTGAATATATTAAACCATCATCATACAGTAGTACTAAACTTAGATAGGTAGCCAAATCATGAACCTCATATAATTGCATAAAACCACATTTTAAGTATACATAAAGTACTAGTTTCCCGTATAATTTTTGCAAAGCTTCAAAACTCTTTTAGAACTAATTCTTTTTGTTAAACTTTAAAGAAATTATAAGACTTTAAGCCTCCTTAATCATGAGGCCGATTTATACATTGAAAGAATGTTCATGATTAGAATTTTCTTAAGATAAAAGGAGCAAGTCTTGAGCTTTAGAGATTTAGTGATAACTAGAATTATAAACATGCTATGCAAACCATTTTAATCTTGTCTTTATAAGGTGATAACTTGGAAATATAAACATGATGCAAGAAACTGGAGCGGCGGTAGTCCGTACGGACTAGTGGAAGGAGAAGAGAATTTTAGAGAAACTGAAACGCGTAATCCACAGGGACCAGATAGAGGGAGAAGAGAATTCTTATTAAGCTCCAAACTCAAGACTTCTTAAAGAATGAATTTTTTTCCAATAATCTCAAGAATTTAGAATTTTTATTTTCATGGTTCCAACTCTGCTTGTGATACTTGGCAAGTCTTTGAGCTCTAGGATCTTTAGGTGATGACATAAAAATAAACATGTCATGCGTTGATTCTTTTAGCCATTATAAAATAAAGTGAGAACATAAAATAAATATGAGATGCAACTTCTTTATTATCTTTAGAGATTAAGTGACAACATGAAATATAAACATGAAATGCAAACTTGGAAATTTAAACATGAGTATGCAAGTCCATTTATTCATTCTTAAAATTTTAGTGATGACATAGAAAGTAAACATGATTATGCAAGGCATAAACTTAAACATGGATGCAAGTTCATTTGATTTCTTTACTAGAGCTCCTTCAAGACTTTATAGAAATACAAATTCAACCCAATATATATATCTTAGCAAGACAAAGTGAGAAATACATCTTTCAAGTTCTAAACTCAAGATCATAAAAACATCATAAAAATATTATTCTTTAAAGTTTTGCATCAAGTGGAACTTTCAAGCTTTAGAGGCCTAACTTGTGATGGATTCACAACCACCCTCAAGGTCCTCATCATCAAGCCATCATCTTAGTCCCACCTAGGCCATATGGCCAAATTGTTAAAGAAAAAGGAAGAAGAAAACCAAATGGAAAAACTAGAGAAAATCCATGAAATCATCATTTTGAACCAAGAACAACACTTAGCAAAGCATAGAAATAAACTTAAAAACAACTCCCTACCTAATTTGATTTGAAGGAAAGGAAGAGAACTTGGTTTCCTTGAGTGAAATGAAAGAAAATCTCTTTGAGAAATTGGAGAAAAATTTCAGCCAAGGAGGAGGAAGAAAGCTTTTGGTGCTCCTAAAAATAGAATTTGTGTAAGTTATGAGCAAGGCTTCTAAGGCTCCTCAAGCATGCCTATTTATAGAGGAATTCAAGCTCATGTATGGACAAGAGGAGGAGGCATAATTTTCGGATTTTTCATGGGGAACAAAGGGAGGAAAATCATTTCTTGTTTAAGGCATGTTTTATGCCATGTTTTAGGGAATTTTTTGGCATTTTGTTTTAGTGCATTATCTTGCAATAATTCTAATGATTATGGCTGAATTATTTCGTGCATTACAGCCTCATGGAAGAGGGTTTTGTGTGTTCCATGTATTATTTAGGTGTAGGCAAGGTATTCATGCAATTTAGAGAATTTACGGTTAAGGGCTTAGGTGAATTAGTAAGCAATTTGAGTGTTTTAAAGCAATTTTAGGTTCTAATCAATTTAAATAAATAATTTTGACTCTAGATTAATAATTAGAATTTAATAAGCTTTAATTTGAGCCTAATATTGCTTAGGTTTCGTTAGCGAATCAAAAATCTCAAAATTTGTAAAACTGCACAAAGGCGGGGCAAAATGGTCATTTTACTTAAAAATTGCCCAGACCACCCGAGCTTAACCAATGGTTAATCATGGCTTAAAAACACCTTTTAAAACATTTTAGTGAGGTTCGGCTAAGTGGGCACGCAATCGGTTAAAACGGCCGAGGGGCGTTTTGGTCATTTCGCGTCGGAGCTCAAAATTAGGATTCTTCTCCTCTATTAACACACATAACACAAACAATCCCTTATTAACATCAAAACATCCCTTGAGGATGGGTGGGGCCCACGATCCTCATTTTCTGAGTAAAATAACCTCAGGGCATTTTGGTCATTTTACACGTAAGAAAATCATTTGCAATACTTGCACGAATTGCTCCTAACTTCTCTTCTAACGTTATATTCCTTTATTAAGGATTGTTTGGTCTCAAATTTTATATAATATTTACCTACGGTAATTCGGTAATTCCTAATGACAGTAAAAATTCAGTAAAAATTGGGCGTTACATTAAACTTAATGGTAGAACCTATAAGACTCTTCTCGTATACTTCTTTGTGGATCGTCCTGTCAATGATGTAATGTTCGCGTTACATGTTATAGTTCACTAGATCAAGTTAATATACATCTAATCTGAATAGCCTTCGCTATTCTTTCTCAGTACATCCCTTTTCATAACGATATCAATCGATTACAACCTGATATCTTAAGGTATAGCACGTCTACTACTACCGTGAATCCATGAGCTTACCACTAAGCAATTAACATTACATAAAGCTTATTTCTTGAATTTTCTCTTCATAAGGATCTTTAATATTGGCTTAGGAGAATCTTATGATTCTCAAGAGAATCTCTTCTAATAGTTCTATATCTCATACTCTTGCTTGAGAATTTCTTGAAATCTCCTTAATTCTTATGAGATATTCTCTAAAGTATTTTTAAACTTTTTATGAGATTTGCTAGAATTATTCCAACTTTTTGCAAAGTTTAGTAATCTTTTATGAGATTTTTCTTAAAGAAAATAGTTCAACATTTACGAGATTTTCTATAAAGCTACTAAACTTCTATGAGAATTTTCTATAGAATATGTTAGATTGTTACAAGATTTTCTAAAATATAATCTTTATAAGACCTTTTATGAGATTTTATATCATCATAACTTATAAAGTTCTTCATGATGAAATTCTTATAAATTTCAAGGGAAATTCTTGAACAATAATTGCTCCTAAATTTTTAAGATACAACCAAGTCTTGTTGCCACTTTTTCAAGCTTTGATTAGTATGTATAACAAAATCATACAACTCAAGAATTGTTGTAGAAAAATTTCAGCACACAAGACTCTAGCACAATACCACTTCAAGCACATCTTACATCATACAAACCAAGAATTAGTGCTGTAAAATTTCAGCATAAAATTCCACATAAAATTCCAATACACAAGATTTCATGATAATCCAAGCACTTATAAATTTGAAATTCTGAAATAAAAATTATGGTTGTTTGTAAACAAAATTTCATCACAACTTAATCCATTATAGATTCTAAGAGTTGGTTTCAGATTTTTCACAGTCACAAGAATTGTTCTTGATGTATTCTTCCATATCTATAAATTCAATACATGTAGTTGCTAAAATATTCCTGGTTCCAATATACATGATTCCATCACAACTCAAGCAATCCTAAATCCTAAAATTGGGTTTCAGATTTTCAGCATCATAACACAAAAATTCAAGCAATTGTCTTAGCAAAATAGCCAAATATCATGAAGCAAAATACTAGAATAATTTTCCTCCTTCCTCAAGCTTTCCCCCTAATTTATCAAGCCTCAAAACCCTTTTTCCAGCCCTTATTTGCATCCACAAGGACCAAAAGCAAGGGAAAAATAAAATTTTCAATTGATCTTGATGTAGAGAAAATGTTCTGAGAAGTTTAGACTTCTATGAGTATCCTTTGAGATTATGGTATTTTGATGGATTTTTACCCAAGAGAAAGCTTGGAAAATGAAGAAGCAAAGAAGGAAGAAAGAAGAACAAAGGAAGGAATGTAAAAATGTGGGTTTTGTAACTTCACCAAGAACAAATGTAAATTTTTGTTTCTTTTCGTTTTATAATCGCTTTAACTTTGAGAGAAAGTAAGGCAAGTGTTATTTTCAGAAATTGATTTGTCTTATATCAAAAATTAGGAATATCTATATTTATTTAATTGTCATAAGTAAAAATTATTTGAAATCCGATAATTCCATTATTTTTACTAATCGATATTGGTTTCCACTTAGAATGTCCAATTATTACCATTTTGGTACCCGATTAATACCTGAATTTTTCCTGGGTTAAAAACATCTATTTAACTTTATCATTATTTTTCGATGTTCTTATACCACTTATAAGTCATATTCTATATCTTTTGGTTATAATATTATTATATTGAGTTTTTAATAATATTAAATGAATTTTCATTTTTTTATTTATTTTTATTTGGTGAATCCTTATATTGTTTCAATATAACGGTCTACTGTCAAAATTTTAAAATCTCTACCGATTACTCACAATTAATTATTTTATTAGAGACAAAAAGGTGAGTCGTTCCAAGCCATTCCATGCCAAGAATTATTCATATGTCCTTCAAGGGTAAACAAATCAAATCTATGATAAAGGACCTATTTTCAACGGTAAGATGGCAATTTAACAAAGGGTTAGGTATGTGCTGGACGATTTGTGGAGTAGAAACAATAAGGTCAAAAGGAAGCTTAGAAACTTTCAAATTTAAGGACTCGACATTAGCATGTGATATGAAAGAGTGAGTAGCCCAAGTTATATAATCAGTTAAGGTTCTACCATTTAATTCGCACTTACCTTTGATGAGGTCGTTGGATCCGTTTTGATCCTCGGCGTTGAGGGTAAAGACCATCCTTGGTGTTGCGGCAGGGGGTTTGAGCTGGTCGACCCTCCGCTTTTGCAATCCTTAGCGTGGTGGCCGAGCTTGCCACATGGAAATTAGACTCCTTGCCTCACATGGCAAGGGAGATTGCCATGACTTCTTCCACATTGGGGGCACACCACGGTTGGTGGGGGTTCCAAGGACAGGCGGGAGGGACTCCTGGGGTGCCTTGTTCTTGTTCCCATTGGGCCCTCCTTGATTTTTGTTGATGCAGGACCACTTGTTCCTCCTTGTTGATTGTTGCAAACCGCGGCCATTAGGGTTGAATGGCGGCCTGAGATGTTTGGAATGGTTGGTTGTTGGGTCACCTTTGTTGTTGTTGTTGTTGGTGTTGTTGTTGATGCTTGAACTGGTTGGATTGGTGGGGTAGTGGCTTCTTGATTGGTTTTGATGTTGCGGCTTGAACCTGGAGCTTGAGGTCCCGATCCACGAGGACGATCCGCCCCTGCGGCGCTCAGCTTCTGTGTCCCTCTTCAATGATTTGGCACTTGCTGACTAGGGTAGGAAAATCCCTAATCTCCATGTGTGCCACACACATAAGTTCGACCTCAACCCGGCCTGGAACTTACGCACTTCCATATCTCGTCGGGATTCCCTTGGAAAACAGGTGAAAACTTGATCAATTCTTTGAACTTCGCCGTGTCCTAGGGCGGATAGTTCCTCCACCTTGGGTTAACAGTTGCATGAACTCGATGTCCTTTGCGTTCCTAATGGACTCAGGAAATACTTCTCATAGAAGCTAGTCTTGAACGGCTCCCACAATTGATGGCGTGCCGTAGCTTCAAGAGCAGTCTCTTGAGCCAAGTCCACCAAAACTCGGGTAGAGATTCCATCATGTAGGCGCAAAGGTGACCTTTTGCTCCTAGAGTAGGCAATTACCGAGTAGATCTTTTCCATGTTTTTGATCCACTCATCAGCCTTGTCGGGGTTCAAGGCTCCAGAGAGTTGGGGGATTGGCCTTACAGAACTCACCAAAACGGGCTTGTTCCACGGCCTAGCCGCAGGACCTTGGCAGCATCCCTTGGTTGATTCATGCAATTGAACATGCGCTCCATAGCTCTCGCCATTTCACGAACAGCGCTGCAAGTCTCATTCCAGCTGTCACCCTCATTCGCGTTCCTATTTTGTACTGGAGTGCATTGGTCCTTAAACACATAAGTCAACAAACATTGAGGTGATCAGGCTCAATATTCCGCCTGGATGAGCTAGTTACCATAACAGCACAACACGGTTCATGAATGCCTATCCTATAGCTTATTCTAATAGCTAAGCTCTACACATGACATACTGACGTAATATGCCTATAAAGCATGGTCAGTCCAATCTTAAGGCTTCGTAAAGTCAAACTCTCTAATACCATAATGTAACACCCTAATATTTAACTCAAACATGCCTAGACGTATTAAGATTAATTATTAGTTATTACTTCCCTTTAAACTCATTTATAAAATTACTTAAAAATACGGGTAAATTTTTTTTGAAACTTATAAAACAAAATGCGAGCCAATGCGGTAATTGTGCGAAACGTGCAAGCAGAAAAGGAAATAAATCATGCGATATAAACAAGTAAAAACCCTTCAACCATGGAAACAACCATCATAATATAAATATCATAGTTTAATACACAACTGAAATAAAACATAAAGTCTTACCCATACTAGTGGGAGGAGCTTGCCATACATGAAACATAAAATATAGGAAACATAAATGGCTAATACATGGATAGTCCTCAAAGATAACCGGGCTAGAAACCAAACCCTCCCCTAAAGCCTACGGATAACGCTAATCCTCGACGGGGAGATGTAGCTCACGGAAACTCCAAAGCTCTCGAGGTGGCCAACGAAGTGGGGTGTAGGCATGCGAATCGGCGGGGCGACGTGGCCTCTCCTGGATGGGGGCGCCTCTGGGTTGACGTACACGTCTCGCAGGCCTCGGCTCAGAACCATATGCCTCCAACTCCTACGAATGCCTACAAGACCAGGAGGTGCAAGTCCTCGAATAGAGGTAAAGGAGAGGAATCCTAACAAGTCACTTCCTCCAGCAAGCTTGGGCGCACGTACTCCTGGAAATCACATACCGCCAAGAGGTGGAGGTTTGGCACAGCGTCTTGCTTATCACGTGGCAGCGTCTTCTCGGAAGACATCTAGTCATTAAGAGAGAGATGTAGGGTGAAGCAAAAACTCAAGACCGAAAATGCAAATGGACGACCCATGTATGCAAAAATCCGCGAGCACAGGATAACCTCAAAGTGGTAAGGCTTGGTAATCGGTCATAGTCCAACTCCCACACGGGTATGTCAACAAAATTACGAACAATGCCATCGAGGTCTGAAGACGTAACAGAAAGAGGACAGAGAAAGGGGTGAAAATCTTGCTAAAGAATCTTAGTAAGGAATCCTCTATCCTAGTGTCATCGTTTACGTCCCACAGGAACCTTGGGTTTATTATAAAAAAGGTTAAGAATGCAAAGGTTCATTATGAAGTTTTCATAAAAGGTAATTATCCAAGGTCCATGTCTTTTAGGATGATCTTAATGCATGCAACATAGCAGAACATGAATGCATGACAATACTTTATGTAGCAAATAATTAAAACATATAATCAGCAACTAGTTCTCATATAAGTGGCATGTCCTTTCTCATTTCTCAACTTGTGACATCATGGTATGTAAACGTAACCGACCCCTAATACTAGGCTATGAGCTTATACCTTAACTAGTCGTCACTAGTTCTTACTTATACTCTTAATAAGCGAATCATAATCATAAAAATAATAACCCGACTCCTAAAGTCAGGCGCAGGGACCTAAGGAATCACCCATCATGGGACTTTCTTCCTTCTGAAATGCATCAACTTCTTAAGCAGCTGACTTTGTCCGCTTTGGAGGCTAATGTCGATGCCCTCACGGTTTTACCTTCTCCTTCACGGTAGGAGAAGTACGTCTCATTCTGTGAAACACATAGTCATTAACCAGATGACATTGTCCGCTTTGGTATGGCTCCATAGCCATACCACGGGTTTCCTTTCCCCTCATCGTCAGGAGAAATGCATCTCGGCATATCACATATAAATCATTCTTTTCAAAACTTTCTCAGTCACTCAAATTTGACGGAAATTCACAGCATAATGACTATACTCTGAATTTCCTCAATTTGATTATGCCACATAGTTTAACAACACATGTTGTTCTCATTAAATATCTCAATAGAGTAAATTTCTTATTCTTCAGAGCATACCCTCCTAAACTCATTTCATATTCCGCATTCTTATGCATCTCAAGACATAATATATCACATTATCATAACAACATGTCTTAAACATACATATAGTCACATATCCATGGAATTCATTCCTTCACATCGTTATGAGTATACACACTCGATTATCATTCCCACATCACACCTTCTATCTCATGGTGTCTTATGCCTTGACCCTCATGGGTCTTACTCAGACTTGTGTTTCGATTATCCTAACATCCATTATGAATCTTTATCACTCCTAGGGGATCATTACCTATAATTTCCTCTAATATTTATGCTTGCTATCGTAACCACTCAGCACCACATCACCTTGGACAAAATTTTGTCTTGTGATTACGGGGTTCCTAAGAATCTCCGTTTTTGACCCTTTCTAAGTTCCGTCTTCACCTAAAGCTCTATAATCAACTCCTAAACCAATTATGAGGGATTCCTACACATATCCACTAATTATAAAGCATTTTTCTTAAGTTCAATTATGCTCAAACAAGAATTCATAATTTGTGCATCTAGGTGTTCTAGAATTCACATTTTAAATCCTTTTCTAGTTACTTGTTCTTTCCTAACTTCCTAAATCGTCCCTTGTTCACTGCAAACATAATTTTACACATTTCAAAACCATAAAACAGAATTAATACAGTGGCCAAACACAAGGGTAGAACCAAAATGCAACGCTCATGTAATCACATAATTTCATGATTTAAAAGCATATAAGTTGCTAGTTTCTTTTGGAATCATTTTAGTAACTCAAAACTCATTTAGAAACCAAATAATCTCATTAAAATCACATAAATATGTGCTAAGTCAGTAGCTAATTTATTTAGTTCAAGGAATAGATTTAAAACACAAAACTTTGTTCATAATGTTCTTTAAATACACCTAAGCTTAAAAAATTCCAAGACTTAGACAATGGGCACTTATGATTAGATGAATTCATCTCAAGTCCATCATCATCATTCAAGACTGAAGTGGCATTCTTGAAATGCCTCCATTTTCTAAAACTTCATGCAAGATAGTTGGGCAAGTCTTTGAGCTCTAGGATATTTAAGTGATGGCATAAACTTAAACATGATATGAACTTATTTGCTCTTCATTATAAAATAAAGTGAGAGCATAAAATAAATATCAGATGCAACTTCATTATTGTTTTTAAAGATTAAGTGATGACTTGAAATATAAACATGAGATGCAATCTTGGAAATTTAAACATGATAATGCAAGCTCATTTAGTTAATCTTGAGAGTTTAGTGATGGCATCAAAGTAAACATGCTATGCAAGGCATAAACATAAACATGTATGCAATTTCATTTTATCTTAGCTAGAGCTCTTACAAGACTTAAAGGAACATCATAACCTAAACCCAAATATGTATCTTAACAAACATA
>JAMLFY010000023.1:769098-840098 GCA_030441495.1 Dalbergia oliveri
ATCACTTTACCTCGTACAAGCTTGGGCGTTACATGTAATGTAACACCCTAAAAATTAGTTAGAAATTAATTTGAGTTTTGTTAGTCATAATTTCGAAAATCTAATAGACGTAGTAATGATGAGGATGACCCGATTAACATGTTAAAAAAAAAAATTTGGGTTAGAGGTGAACAATGACCTTGTCGGCCCTACAAGCAGGACTGGGGCAAGTTGAAACCTTATAATTCAAACAGAATCTTGAAACTAAAATTATAAGGACTAAGATTAGAAAATAGGAAGGAATGAAGATTTTTATATCTAGGAGTAAGAATCGGACAATGTTTGATTACAGGAGTACGGCTGTTGCCGTTTGGTAAGATTTCGGTGTGCGTTTAACATGAAAGATAGTTTAATCTTATAAAAGGATAATGTCTATCCTTTGTATGCCAAGTGGAAGGCTAAGATTTAATCTTGCTTTACAAGATTAATCCTAGCCACCCATTTGTTTTTCTTTTTGTTTAAAGAATCATACATTAATATTACACAATGTCTACATTTAACGAGATAAGTTGAGACCACAGAGCTCGTCCTTGAAGCTTGTCATCCTTGGTTATTTTCCAGCACACACAACACTATTAACGACTCGTTTTTTTAGTATTATTGTGATAAAATGATTAATTGTGAATAATCTATGGGGATTTTGAAAACTCGGACAGACACAATTATGATCAGAATAATATGAAGAGTTTATATAAAAAAAGAAAAATAATTTAATATATTACTTAAAAATCAATATAACAATAAATTGGGAATATAGAATGAGACTCTATAATTGGTATAATGACAAGAGATAAAAATAAGGATAAAGGTAAATAGATATTTTAATTGGGTAAAGTTGTTGTGTCAATCGGGTACCAAAATGGTAATGGTGGATACACTAGAAACGGTATTAGGTGGTCGCTGAACATTAGTCTGGTAAAACTAATTGATATTATTCTCAATTCCAGATAATTTTATTAAGGACGTCAAATATATATAGGCATTTATTAGTCCAAATTATAAGGAAAATTGATCCGACAATAAATATACAACTTTACTTTCTCTCTTAGTAAGTTTTCTTTATATAAAGAAAATGGAAAAAGATGGCTTTTCTAAGCTCCTGGCAACAACTCCATGTTCTCTTCTTTCTTCTTCATTTTTTCATCTCTTCCTTACTTGGAAACCCATGAAAGCTTCCAAATTTTGAAGGCTATGATTAGGAAAACACTAAACTAGTTTAAGAACGATTCCTACATCAAACTCAAGCCAAAGCCTTCTTTTTCCTCTTAAGTATAAGAAATCTAAAGCAGCATACTTAGTGGCTAAAACATGGGTTTGAAGCTTTGAAGCTTTAGTTAGAAGAAAAAACTAGGGGAAGTTTAACAAAAAGCTTGGAAGAAAGGTCAAGATCTATGTTTATTGCTTGCGATTGCTTGGCTGCTTTTGCTAATTAAACTCTTGAGATATGTTTGGAATTATGTTGAAATTCTGAAATTATTTCGAAATGCGTATGTGTGTATGGGTTTGATAGATGTAAAAGATGCTATGGATAAAAGTCTCATGAATTGATTAAATTGATGTAAGAGATTTACCTATGTAAATGAAGAGATTTTAGTTCCTTAAAGAGAATAGATATTACTGAAATTTTTACAAGAATATAATTAGAAATAATTCTATAAAATTCTGAAATATTGGTATTTTAAAGTATGATGATAAAGTTTTATGAAATAGGATGAGATTTTGATCTATAAACTCTAGAAATCTAAGTAATACACTTGGTTTAATTTCCTGAAAGTTTCAAGAATTATAAGGTAAGAACTTTATAAGTTTTTGCGGATAAAGAAATCTCATAAAAGTTAGCAGACTTTCCAGAAATCTCATAAGGTTAACAACTTGTAAAATCTCAGTAACGAGTCTAATAGATTTTATAGAAAATTCTATAACGTTTACTAGATTTTATGGAAAATCTCGTAAATGTTTAACTATTTTCTTAGAAAAATCTCATAAAAGTTTACTAGACTTTGTAGAAAATCTCGTAACTATTCTTAGAAAAATCTCATAAAAAGTTAAGTAGATTTTAGCAATAACTCTCATAAAAAGTTAAGAGAAGTTTCATAAGAAGTTAAGAGATTTTGAACAGAAAATCTCATAAGAATTTAGGAGATTGTGAAGAATATCTCATAAGAAATTCATTTGAAGAAAATCTCAAAGAAAGTATGAGATATAAACAATTAAGAAGAGGTTTTACCTTATAATTAAGAAATTTCCTAAAGAAATGATAGAGTTTCATACGAAGAAGGAAGCTGAAGAAATATAGCTTATGTAATATTAATTGCTTAATGGTAAGCTATGGATTCACGGGTAGTAGTAGACGTGCTACGCCTTTGGAACTATACAGGTTGTAATCACGACCCGTTACGTCATTATGAGAAAAGGGATGTATTGAGAAAGAATAGCGAGGCTAATAGATGATATGTAGTAGACGTACTCCATCTAGTGAACCAAATCAGGTTGTAATGTGATGGCATTACATCATTGATAGTACGATCCATAGAGAAGTATACTAGAAGAGTCATATGAGTTCTACCATTATCACGACCGGGCCATGAAATGTGGCGGGCACGTGAGGGATTGGGTTCCCACGGAAGCCTCTGGTAATGTAACTAACTAATATGCATAATTAATTCAAATATATTCAAAATATCTTAAGTTAAACTATAATTCCATAATCTGAAAATATTTCTAAAACATAAATTTTGAATAAGGAACTACATAAAATCCATAACTAAGCTAAGCCAAACGTAATTAAATAAATAACTAAAATTCTGAAATATTTAAAACAATATAATGCATGTCCGAGATCCTGCGTACACAATTCTAGAGCACTACTAAACTAACATAACCTATATAAGCTTCACTTCTAAGCGAAGCTCACCAAAGAAGCTATAGCACTATTAGGAAGGATCCTGTGCAACTGACACTATACAGCTCTATTGGGAGGGGGGAATGAAAAGGGTGAGTTCATCAAAACTGAAGCTAGTAAGCCTCCACTCACAACCCACACAACAGCAATCAAAATACATAATATATACATGCAACTGGTGTAAAACATTTTATATATAATTATAGATAATTGCACTAAAAACAATAGTTTAATTAATCCATGGCAATAACTAGTAAGAGACAGGAATTATTTTATACATAAATATCTGAGCTTATAGCTCAATTTGAGCCAATAGCTAATCTGATGGGCACCTAACTAGGTCCCATAAATGGACACCTTACTAGGTTCCTTCCGTAGATAACTAGTCCTTAGCGGACCACTTGGTACCAAGGTAAACGATTAGAATCCTGAGCTTAACTCAAGCACCGTTTTCTCACTATTTATTGGCTAAAAACTTAATCGCAACAAAATTAACTGTTCATATAAAATTAAGATTCATGAAATTTTCTAGATGATAAAATAAATCCATAATCATACATACAACAAGTATGGTCAATGAGTTTTCTAAAATAATAATTTGTCATGATATCTTTAAACCAATAATTTTCTAAAATTTCTATAATCCATAAAGGCATATTTCTTGGCATAAATTATTCTAAAATTTCATAAATAATTCATATAATATGGGAAAATAATAATAATGACCAAAAGTATGGCCATAAGCTTAAACTCACTCAGGGTACATGTGAGTGTACTTGCATTGACAATGTAACACCCTAATATTTAACCCAAACACACATAGGACGTATCAAGATTAATTATTAGTTATTACTTCTTTTAAACTCATTTGTGAAATTACTTAGCAGAAAATGCGGGTAAATTTTTTTTTTTGAAATATATAAAACAAGATGTAAGCCAATGCGTGCAACATGTGCGGAACATCAAGCAGGAAGGAAATGAATCATGCAATACAAAAGCAAATAAGAACACCTCAATCATAGAAACAACTATCATAATATTACTTAACATAGTTTAGTACATAACTAATAAAACATAAAGTCATACCCATATAAGTGGAAGAGCTCCAGCCAAACCAGAAAATACAAGAACATAAATAGCGAATACATGGAAAGCCTAAAAGATACACCTAGAAACAAACCCTCCCCTCTAAAGCCTATTGATGCTAATCCTCGAACGGGAGATGAGCCTAACCTCCGACGCTCCTCCTATGGCCCATTTCTGGGGAGACGGGCGTGGGCATGAAGACGAATGGGCGACGTGGCCTCCTCTTAGGGTGCCTCTTTAGCGTACGCACGCCCAGCCTCGGCTAGAGATCGTGTCCTCGCACCCTCTCGGTGAGGCAGAAAGGGCGGAATCCTCCGAATTGGGGTCAGGAGAGATCGTCAGGGTCCCTCCCACAACGAGGTATGAAGGGCACATACTCCGAATAATCACGCACCGCCGAAGACAAAGGTCGGCACGCGGTTCTGGTCAGGGCAGCATTCTCAAAGATCATATCGTCGCGAAGGAAGAGGTCGGGGTGAAAACGAAAGTAGACGGGAATGCAAATGGACGTCCCATGTATGCAAAAATACGCACGGCACAGCGACCCTCAAAGTGATAGGACTCAATGCTTTGGATCGTAGTGCAACTCCCACACGGGTGCATCAACAAAAATCATGAATGATGCCATCAGGTCTAAAGACGTAACGAAAGAAAGAAGAGAGGGTGAGAATCTTGCTAAAGAATCTCGGTAGGGAATCCTCTATCCTAGTGTCATCGTTTACATCCCCAGGAACCTTGGGTTTATTATAAAAAGTTAAGCATGCAAAGGTTCATTATGAGGTTTTCATAAAAGATAATTATCCAAGGTCCGTGTCTTTTAGGATGATCTTAATGCTTGTATAGCATACCAAACATGAATGCATGACAATACTTCATGCAGCAAACCAATAAAGCATATCATCATCAACTAATACTCATATAAGTGGCATGTACTTTCTCATAATCAACTTCTCTCTTTCATAAGCCAAATGCTTCACATCTTTTCTCATTTCTAAACTTGTGACATCATGGTATGTAAAATAGTCACCGACCCCTGATACTAGGTTATGAGCTCATACCTTAACTAGTCATCACTAGTTCTTAATTATCCTTCTTGATAAGCATATCATAATCATAAAAATAATAATCCTTTCCAAATTTAAAGCGGGGACCTAAGGAATCACCCATCATGGGACTTTCTTCCTTCTCTGAAATGCATCATCTTTAAGCCAATGACATTGTACGCTTCGATATGTCTACGACCATACCCCCATGGGTTTCCTTTTCTCAGGGTAAGGGAGAAATCGGCATGTCACATATAAATCATTCTTTTCAAAACTTTCTCAGTCCCTTAAATTTGATGGAAATTCGGTAGCATAACATCATTACTCAAATTTCCTCAAATTTGAGTCATGCCACATTACTCAAATAGACATTTATTTGAAATTTCTCAATCAAATCATTCTTTTAAACATAGGAGCATACCCTCCTAACTTTCATGCTTCGCGTTCTTATGCATCTCAACATAGCATACCACATCATCACAACAACATGTCACAATACACATATAGTCTCATGTTCATGGCATTAACATTATTCACATCATTACAAGTATACCCAAGCTCGTCTCATTCTACATCACACCTCCTATCTCATGGTGTCTTATGCTTTACCCTTATTGGGTCTAAACTTGTGTTCCAATCATCCTAACATTTGTTATGGGTCTTTATAACACCTAAAGGATCATTACATAATTTCCTCTAATATTTATGCTTACTAACATAACCAAACTCTACATCTTTGAGAAAACTTTCATGCAATTACTAGAATCTTCGAGTATTGAACCTTTAAGTTCCATCTTCGCTTAAGGCTCTATGATCAATTCCTAAACCAATTATAAAGGATTCCTACATATATCCACTAGCTATACACCATTTTCTTAAGTCCAATTATGCTGGAACATAATTTACAATTTGTGCATCTAAGTGTTCTAGAATTCACATTTTAAGCCCTTTTTAGTTACTTATTCTTTCTAACTTCCCTAAATCATTCCTTGCTTCACTCAAATATAATTTTACACATTTTAACACCATAAAACAGAATTAATATAGTGGCCAAGTGCATAAGGCAGAACCAAAACATAAGCATCAAATAATCACATAATCTCATGATTAAATGCATATAAGTTGCTAGTTCTCTTGGAATTGTAACACCCTAATAATTAACCCAATATGCCTAGGTCGTCTGATTAATTACTAGACTTTACTCTTTGCTTCAGTTCCTTAATCATGCTTTGAAAATACTTAGTGAAATTACGAGCCATTTTTTTTAAACATAATTGAAAACGTGAGCCGCGCATAACGTGAACAATAATCGGATAAAGCAGAAAATAAAAGACATATATCATGAAGAACACATCATATTGGCTCCATCATATGACATCCATAATTACATTTCATATAGATATTTTGCCTACCAACAGAGTTAAGCTAAATGTAGGCAATCGAACAAAACATAAATAATATATGGATGGACAAACATCTATTAACGGCACCTATTTATAACACTTCAGAGATAGGAATAGATATCCGAGTCACGCTAAAGTCTAGCAATACGTTCCTCAAGGATAATAAGCTGGTTCACAAGATCACGTGCATCTACCAGGTGAGGCATCAACGGGAATCACGAACATCACCATCACTTTCTGAAGACGAGATGGAAAGAAAGAAAGAGGGAATGAGAAACTTATAAAAGAATCTCAGGAGGGTACTCACCTCATATGCATCGTGTCATCATCATCGTCCCCAGGAACCTTGGTTTATTATGAAAATGTGAGCATGCTAAGATTCATTTATTTAGTTCGAAATATACTTTACCGAGGTCGTTCATTTTAATCATGCGTCTTATAATGCATCATAAACTTAGCATGTCATGTTTATAATGAACTTTTCCTTTCATATATAATAACATAATTATGCATAAGACCACATCATATTCCTCATCATCATATCATAAATACTATGCATAGAAGAATATCATATTTCTCATCATCATCTCATAAATACTATGCATAGAAGAACATCATAATCACATAATACGTTACTTAGTTTCTTAGGTGACTTAAAGTTACTTTCATCATCATTTTCCTGGGCCACCCTATACTCCACCCTTTTGGGAGTAATCTAGGTTATGAGCTCATACCTTACTAGTCGTCACTAGCATATACTTATCCCTTTTGATAAGTTAAAATCCCAACTCTACCCTTTTGAGAGAACGGTTTAGGGGGCAAGAATCACCTTTTCACCACCTATAGTCTGATGGGTCCAAAGGATCATTTCCTCATAAGTTTAAGTCACCATTAAGTCTTTGCATGTTATATCATAATACAACTCTCAATTCATAATCATCAGGATGCATAAACATTCTCATTGTTTGCAACAGCAACTATAACATGCAAACCATGAAGTTATTCAATGAAATCAAATACTTAATAAGCATCAAATTACTACATAGACTTATCATTTCAAACATCAAAGAGGCATCATCATAAATTCTACGAAAGCTCCTCAAACAACCTAACTTTAGAATCAGGTAACCTCAATCATTATCTTACTTTCTTATGCATCTAAGGCATTCATTATCATTATTACCCTTAATTATAACCTTCAAGTACATTATTAAACCACATGGGACAGCATAGGCAGTAGGTTATATTTAAGGCTTTACGTGTGCTAGAAGTTGCATCTTTAACCCTTTCTTGTTACCGGCTTCCCTATGATGCTAAAATTAATTACTAAACCAATTATGAATCATTTTCACTTATCTAAACATAATAAAATCTGATTCTTATAGCTTTTAAGGGTTCTGGACAGAATGTATAAATTTCATTCTCTAAGTCTAGAAATCTTGCTTTTACGGTTTACTAGAAAGCTAGTTTTATCTCTAACATGCATAGAATTATTCCTTTAGCAATAAACCATAATTATCACAACTTCAAACATATTAAACCATCATCATACAGTAGTACTAAACTCAGATTAGTGGCTGAATCATGAACCTCATATAATTGCTTAAATCACATTTTAAGTACACATGTGATATTAGTTTATAAAATATTTGCAAACCTTAAAACTCCTTTAGAAACTAATTCTTTTTGTTAAACTTGAAAGAAATCATAGGACTTTAGGCCTTCCTTAATCATGAGGCCGATTTATACATTGAAAGAATGTTCATGATTAAAATTTTCACTTAAGATAAAAGGAGCAAGTCTTGAGCTTTAGAGATTTAGGTGATAACTAGAATCATAAACATAATATGCAAATCCCTTTCTTTATCTTTAAGATTTAAGGTGATGACTTGGAAATTAAACATGATATGCAAGACTTGAAATTTAAACATGATGCAAGAAACTAAAGCGCGTAGTCCACTGGACCAGTGGAGGGAGAAGAGAATCTTAACAAAAGAAAAATAAGAAATTGGAGCGCGGTAGTCCGTAGGAAGTGAGAAGAGAAGAATTCTTTTATATCTTATTAAGCTCCAAACTCAAGACTTCTTAAAGAATAAATTCTTTGACTCCAATAATCTTAAGGAAATTGAAAGTGAGCTTTAGAGTTCTTATTACCATGGTTCCAACTTTGCTTGTGATACTTGGGCAAGTCTTTGAGCTCTAGGATTCTTAGGTGATGACATAATAATAAACATGCCATGCGTTGATTCTTTTAGCCATTATAAAATAAAGTGAGAGCATAAAATAAATATGAGATGCAACCTTTTATCATCTTTAGAGATTAAGTGACAACTTGAAACATAAACATGAAATGCAAGCTTGGAAATTTAAACATGAGAATGCAAGTTCATTTATTCATTCTTGAGAATTTAGTGATGACATAGAAAGTAAACATGGTTATGCAAGGCATAAACTTAAACATGGATGCAAGTTCATTTTATTTCTTTACTAGAGCTCCTCCAAGACTTTAGAGAAATATAAATTCAACCCAATATATCTTAGCAAGACAAAGTGAAAAATACATCTTTCAAGTTCTAAACTCAAGATCTTTATTTTTACATCATAAAAACATCATTCTTTAAAGTTTTGCATCAAGTGGAATTTTCAAGCTTTAGAGGCCTAACTTGTGATGGATTTACAACCAACACTCAAGGTCCTCATCATCAAGCTATCATCATATTCCCATATAGGCCTTATGGCCGAAATGTTCAAAGGAAAAGAAAGAAGAAAATCGAATGGAAAAGCTAGAGAAAGTCCATGAAATCATCATTTTGAACCAAGAACAACACTTAGCAAAGCATAGAAATAAGCTTAAAGACAACTCCCTACCTAATTTTATTTGAAGGAAAGGAAAGAACTTGGTTTCCTTGAGTGAAATGAAAGAAAATCTCTTTGAAATGGGAGAAGAAGTTTCAGCCAAGAGGAGGAAGAAAGAAAGCTTTTGGTGCTTCTAAAAACTAGAATTGTGTAAGTTATGAACTAAGGCCTCTAACACTCCTTCAAGCATGCCTATTTATAGAGATTTTGAGGCTCATAAATGGACAAAGGGAGGAGGAAATCTGACCAAATTTGAGGAGGAAACAAGGAAGAAAAATCATCTTGTTTGGTGGCTTAAAACATGGAATCATGTTTTCATGGTTCCTTGTTTTCATACCTTGGTTTTTGTGCATTCCTTGACAAATTTTCTGATGCATTATGGACCAAAATTTCGTGCATTACAGCCCAAGGAGGATAAAATTTGTGTGTTCCATGTATTATGTAGGTGTAGGTAGGTATCTTTGCAAATTAGATAATTTACAATTAAGGGCTTAGGTAAATTAGTAAGCAATTTGAGTGTTTTTAAGCAATTTTAAGTTCTAATCAATCTAAATAAATAATTTTGACTCTAGATTAATAATTAGAATCTAATAACCTTTAATTTGAGCCTAATATTGCTTAGGTTTTGCTATACGAATAAAAATCTCAAAATTAAAACTATAAAGACAGACAAAATGGTCATTTTACTTAAAAATTGCCAAGACCACCCGAGCTTAACTAATGGTTAATCATAGCTTAAAAACATGTTTTAAAACATTTTAGTGAGGTTTGGCTAGCATGCAAATTCAAGTTAAAATATCAGGGCGTTTTGGTCATTTCGTGTTGGAGCTTAAAATTAGGATTCTTCTCCTCTATTAACACACATAACACAAACAATCCCTTATTAACATCAAAACATCCCCTTGAGGATGGGTGGGGCCCATCCTCATTTTCTAGTAAAATAACCTCAGGGCATTTTGGTCATTTTACACGTACAGAAATTCGGGCTTACAATTCTCGCACGAATTGCTCCTATCCTTTCTTCTAATGTTATATTCCTTTATTGAGGATTGTTGGTCTAATTATATGAAAAATTACCTAGGGTAATTCGGTAATTCTAAACGACAGGAAAATTCCTGGGCATTACAGGAATCATTTTAGGAAACTCAAACTCTTTAGAAAACAATTAATCTCATTTAAACCACATAAATGTGCGCTAGGTCAGTAGCTAAATTATTTAGCTTAAGAAATGGATTTAAAACATAAAACTTTGTTCATAATGTTCTTTAAATACATCTAAGCTTAGAAAATTCCAAGACTTAGACTATGGGCACTTACTCATTAGATGAACTCATCTCAAGTCCATCATCATCATCACAAGGCTGAAATGGCATTCTTGAAATGCCTCCATTTTCTAAAACTTTATGTAAGATACTTGGGCAAGTCCTTGAGCTCTAGGATATTTAAGTGATGATATAAACTTAAACATGATATGCACTTATTTTACTCTTCATTAGAAAATAAAGTGAGAGCATAAAATAAATATGAGATGCATCATCATTATTATCTTTAAAGATTAAGTGATGACTTGAAATGTAAACATGAAATGCAAGCTTGGAAACTTAAACATGATAATGCAAGTTCATTTAGTTATTCTTGAGAGTTTAGTGATGGCATCAAAATAAATATGCTATGTAAGGCATAAACATAAGCATGAGTGCAATTTCATTTTAACTTAACTAGAGCTCTTACAAGACTTTAAAGGAACATCACAACCTCAACCCAAATATGTATCTTAACAAACATAAAGTGAGTTTTAGAGTTCTTAGCACCAAGTCTTCAAAGAAGCCTTTGGTTTTGAACTTCATCATCAAGCTCAAGAAAATGGACACAAAACTCAACACTTTATCTAAACAAACATACAAGGAACTAAGTCATATTCTTTATTTTATTGCTTATAGGCTTCAATCTAGAGTAAAACTCTTACAAATGGCCGACCAACTTTAAGGTTGGCAAGGGTAAGCTTAGAGCTCTTTGAAAACTTAGGATTGATTTTCTCAACAAAACTTTTGTGATCTACTTAACATTTTTAGCAAAATTTGTTCAAACAAAAGGAGGAAGAACCGAAATCTTTAAAGGGAAAAGGAAAAGGAAACTGAAATTTTGGCAAAGAAAAGAAAGGAAAAATCGAAACTTGAACAGGGAAAAGGAAAAGAAACTAAAAGCATATATGGTCCAAGACCAAATTTTCAAGCTTTAGAGGTTTCTCACATGACAACAACAAGTCATTGTCTTGAAACCTCATCATCAAGCCAAAGTTTTTCTCAACCAAAGGCCCTAAGGCCAAAATGAAGAGAGGAAGAGGAAGGCTTTGAAAACCAAGAGAAAACTAGAACTTTTCTTAAAGAAAGTAAAGAAAACTTTGAAAACAAACCCCTACCTAAGGAAGTCTTGAAAGAAATGAAGGAAAGCTTGAGTTCTTGAAGGTTTGAGAAGACAAAATCTTCTCTTGGATGTAGATGTGTGTTCGGCCAAAGAGGAAGCTCAAGGAAGATGAATTTTCCTTGAGTTTGTAAGCTTGGAAATGGAAAGTTTGAGTGTTTAAGAGGTGGTTTGAGGTGAAGGAGTGGTGGTTTAAGGTTGTTTGTGGTGGTGGAAGGATTCTTTGAGAGGAAGAAGAAGAACAAGATGAAGAGAACTTTGAGAGAAAATGCAAGAAAAAGCAAGAGAACTAAACTTGGCAAAGCTTCTAAAGTGTAACTAAGTTCTTCCAAGCTTGGCATTTATAGAAATTTTGCAACATGGAGGCTGCACAAGAGAATGGCCGACGGCCTTGAGGGCAAGGGAGAAGAAATATCTCTTGATTGGCATGGGCTTAGGTATGGGCAAAGCATGGTTGAAAACATGGCTAGGTATGGCTCAAAGTATGGCTTGAGGTATGGTCTTTGAGTGAAGGAAAAATCAACATGTGACACTTTTCTTGGGTGAGAATTCTAGCCTTACAACCCAAAGGAGGAAGAGAAATTGTTCACGTAATTGTGGTTTAGTGACGTGTTTAGGTGTCTCTTTGATTAAGGTTTGATTAGGAGTTTGTAAGAAAGTGTTTAGGTGAGGTAATGGCTAATTAAGGTTGTCAAGACTTGATTAGGAGAGTGATCTTGCTAGATTAACAATTTAAAATCATTCTTTTAGTCAAATGAGGTATGGGCACAATTCCTTAATTTAAGGAATTGGAGAAAGAAAACACTATTCAAGATTCCATGACTAGGAATCTTGAATCAAAGAATGTAATTAGAGTTTATCTAAGCAATATTAGGTTCTAATTAACCTTAATAAATTATTTTGACTCTAGATTAATTATCAAAATAAATTAATCTTCGATTAGAGCCTAATATTGCTTAGGTTTGCTTAATTACGTCATTAAGCTCACTGGACACGTCTAGGGGCAAAATGGTAATTTTGTATTAAAACTGCCTGGACCTCCTGCAATTCAACTTCAAAAATCACTTATAAACATCATTCCGAACTTCCTGGAAAAGTTCCAGGCTCAAACGGCACCTTTACCCGTAGAACATAGGGTATTTTGTCATTTTGAGCAAAAGTTAAAAACAAAATTTTCAGCTTGGATCTCAAACATAACAGGTATAATCCCCTTCAAACATCGAGTTGACCCATTCGAGACTGCCGACTTCCTCGAATTTCTGGTAAAAATGACCTTAGGGACATTTTGGTCATTTGTACTCAAAGGAAATTGACGTTACAGCAACTTGACATTGGGGAGTAGGAATAACTTGACAACTGCCAAACAATATAATGAAAATATAAACAATTTGATTTAATCTCCAAATTGAGTTTGGGATGATAGGGAGGAAGAATGATGTGAGAAAATCATGCCTGCAGGACCTAAACAACTAGATAAAAAGGAGAAGGAATTGGCTAAATTCCATGAAGATTACTTACCGAAAAGATTAATCGGAGAAAATTGAGAGAACCACGTTTTTCTCTTTGGGGAAAAATCCTTGGACGGCTAGGATTCTTAAAGGAATATTTAGGAGTATTATGATGTGTTAAATATATACTAGGGGTGTAAAATATAACCCCAAACTAAATGCTTTTGCATCGGGAAGCATGCGTGCAAGATGATTTCCTCGTTTCAACATTTCTAAATTTTCAAAAGTTAAATATATAGCATACGAAGGACAATCAGCATTAACACTATGTTCCAAAACGTGAATTATGTCCCAAACGTAAATTAATTAGTATTCAAAGTTTTTTTTTTGGAAATATATATTCATGTTCTTTTGAACAACTAGTCTAACATAATATATATAAATATTTTGTTTGAAATATATATATATATATACATGTAACACCCTAACTCTTAACCTCATACGCTCAAGTCGTGTTCCGGTTATTTATTAGTTGTTATGCCTTTGTCTCAGATTTTGACTTACTTTTAAAATACGAGTAATAAAAATTACGACTAAATTTTTTCCTTTTAAAACTTAAAATGCGAGCCGCACTTGCGCATAAATACCGATTATTAAACGTGAACATAACAACCATGAATAAACTATAGAATAATCACAACATAAATTATATTAGTGTATCATAATTATAACATAACAACGATGACCTTATAAATATAAGGACACCTAGGGGTGGCAATTACATCAAGCAACTTTAACTAATGCAAAACGTGGCTTTAACACGGCTAAACTAGTCTTCATGCTTCTACTTGCGCCCTCTGATTTGACAATATGACGTGATTCCTACGCCCGCTCCTCAAGGAAGATCATGAACATCGCATCAGACCCATCTGGAGACGACACGAGAGGGAAAACAAAAGGGGTGAGAATACTTATACAAGATTCTCAAGCTCCCCGACTTTAACAAATGTCATCGTCGACGTCCAGCCACTTCATTTTTATTATGAAAGGGTGTACGTGCATAGGTTCAATTTTAATTTCTCAAATCCTATTATCCAAGTGGGTTTCTTTTAATATGAGTCTTGATGGTATGAATGCAGCAGATATTAATGTATGCATGGCACATACAGTTCACGTACTCTACAAATATCACTTAATCATAAGCACCAATGGAACAATCACGAAACATATGCATGTGCGTCTTTTACTTAACATTTTTGAACTCTTTGAGTTCCTTTCTTAACTTTTTCCACTTTTCCACCCTCATAATAGCCACCAAAAATCCATCCAACATGCCGCCCTGCGATTTCACATAGCCACCAAAACTCCAAATACACCCATCACCCAGGAATGAGCTCAAGCCTAACTAATCGTCACTAGATTTACATGGGGAAAAAGAGGGGAATCACATTTCTTTCTTGGATCACCCTTACAACCCTTCACTCAAGAAGTCATAATGGGATCATTTCCTTATTAACATATCTCTTTTCTTGGATCACCCTTACCCTTTACTCGGGAAGTCACAATGAGATCATTTCCACTTTATCATATCTTGTATGGATGCAACATAAGCATATAACCATAGAACATCATATAATATATCCTCTACTCATAGCTCATTTTCTCATGCACCTCAAGCATAGCATGCCACATCACCAACAACATGTCATAAATATACATATGGTAACATATATCATGTCATTAACATATTCTCAACATCACAAGTATACCCACTCGTCTCATACTCACATCACACCTTCTACCTCATGGTGTCTTATGCTTTGTCCCTTACGGGTCTTAAACTTGTGTTTCGATTATCCTAGCATCCATTATGAATCTTCATCACTCCTAGGGATCATTACCTATAATTTCCTCTAATGTTT
This sequence comes from Dalbergia oliveri, assembly GCA_030441495.1. Taxonomy (NCBI): domain Eukaryota; kingdom Viridiplantae; phylum Streptophyta; class Magnoliopsida; order Fabales; family Fabaceae; genus Dalbergia; species Dalbergia oliveri. Next base: position 784,219 of record JAMLFY010000023.1, read on the forward strand.
GAGCTTACTAGCATAACCATACAGCACCTCATTACCTTGGGCAGAATTTTGCCTTGTGCTTAGAGTCCTAGAATCTCCATCTTTGACCCTTTCTAAGTTCTGTCTTACCTAAAGCTCTACAATCAACTCCTAAACCAATTATGAGGGATTCCTACACATATTTACTAATTATAAACCATTTTTCTTAATTTCAATTTTGCTAGAACAGAATTCATAATTTGTGCATCTAAGTGTTCTAGAATTCACATTTTAAATCCTTTCTAATTACTTATTCTTTCCTAACTCCCTAAATCGTTCCTTGCTTCACTCAAACATAATTTTACACATTTAAATACCACAAAACAGAATTTATACAGTGGCCAAACACCAAGGGCAGAACCAAAATGCAAAGCTCATGTAATCACATAATTTCATGATTTAAAAGCATATAAGTTGCTAGTTTCTCTTGGAATCATTTTAGTAGCTCAAAACTCATTTAGAAAACCAAATAATCTCATTAAAATCACATAAATATGTGCTAGGTTAGTTGCTAATTTATTTAGCTCAGGAATAGATTTAAAATGTCAAACTTTGTTCATAAAGTTCTTTAAGTTCACCTAAGCTTAGAAAATTTCAAGATTTAGACTATGGGCACTTATGATTAGATGAACTCATCCAAGTCCATCATCATCACCACAAGGCCGAAATGGCATGCTTGGAATGCCTCCATTTTCTAAGACTTTATGCAAGATACTTGGGCAAGTCTTTGAGCTCTAGGATATTTAAGTGATGGCATAAACTTAAACATGATATGCACTCATTTTATTCTTCATTAGAAAGTAAAGTGAGAGCATAAAATAAATATGAGATGCAACCTTATTATTATCTTTAAAGATTAAGTGATGACTTGAAATATAAACATGAAATGCAAGCTTGGAATTTAAACATGATAATGCAAGTCCATTCAATTATTCTTGAGATTTTAGTGATGACATCAAAATAAACATGCTATGCAAGGCATAAACTTAAACATGTGTGCAACCCATTTTATCTTAGCTAGAGCTCTTACAAGACTTTAAAGGAACATTACAACCTTAACCCAAATATGTATCTTAACAACATAAAGTGAGCTTTAGAGTTCTTAACACCAAGGCTTCAAAGAAGCCTTTGGTTTGAACTTCATCATCAAGCTCAAGAAAATGTGCACAAAGCTCAACACTTTTCTAAACAACATGCTAAGAACTAAGTCATATTCTTTATTTTATTGCTCATGGGCTTCAATCTAAAGTAAAACTCTTAGAACGTCCGACTAACTTTAAGGTTGGCAAGGGTAAGCTTAGAGCTCTTTGAAAACTTAGGATTAATTTTCTTTATCAAAACTTTTGTGATCTACTTAACATTTTAGCAAACTTTGTTCAAACAAAGGAAAAGGAAACCGAAATCATTCAAGAAAAGGAAGAGAAAGCCAAAACCTTTGAGGAAGAAAAGAATGGAAATCCAAAGCATGAGCAAGAAAAAGAAAGAAAAACATAAGCATGTATGGTCCAAGACCAAGTTGTTTCAAGCTTTAGAGGTTTCTCACAAGACATCAACATGTCATTATCTTGAAACCTCATCATCAAGCTAAAGTTTTTCTCAAGAAAGGCCTCATGGCCGAAAAGGAAAAAGGAAGAAAGGAAGAGTTTTGATCCAAGAGGAAACTAGAACTTTTGTTGAAGAAAACAAGTAAAAACTTGAAAACAAACCCCTACCTAAAGAAGTCTTGAAAGAAATGAGAAGAAGCTTGTGTTCTTGAAGGAATGAGAAGACAAAATCTTCTCTTGAATGGCAATGATGGTTCGGGCAAAGGAAGAACTCAAGGAAGATGATTTTTCCTTGAGAAAGCAAGCTTGGAAATGGAAAGGTTAAGTGTTTGGAGGTGGTTTGAGGTGAGGAAGTGGTGGTTCAAGGTTGTTTATGGTGGTTTGTGGTGGTGGAAAGGTTTCTTTGATGGTGATGGAAAAAGAACAAGATGAAGAGAAAGTTAGAAGAAAAAGAGAAAATGTAAGAAAGCTTGAACTTGGCAATTGATCTAAAGTGCAACCAAGTTGGTATTTATAGAAAATTTTCAACATTGAGGCTGATTTGGGAGGAGGATGGCCAAGGTTTCTTGGCCTTTTGGAGGAGGAAAATATCTTCAAAGCTTGTCATTCAAAGGTATGGTTAAAGGTATGGCTAGGCATGGCTTAAGGCATAGTCTTTGGAGTGAAATAAACTCAACATGTGATGGAAATTGGGGGCATGAATTCGGCCAACATATCAGCCAAAGGGAGGAGGATGTTTTGCTCATGTAATTTGTGGGTTAATGATGTGTTTAGGTGTTTATTTGATTAAGGTTTTGATTAGGAATTTGTAAGAAAATGTTTAGGTGAGGTAATGGCTAATTAAGGTTGTCAAGACTTCATTAGGAGAGTGATCTTGCTAGATTAACAATTTAAAATCATTTTCTTAGTCAAATGAGGTATGGACACAATTCCTTAATTTAAGAAATTGGAGAGAGAAATACTATTCAAGATTCCATGACTAGGAATATTGAATTAAAGAACGTAATTAGAGTTTAACTAAGCAATCTTAGGTTCTAATTAACCTTAATAAATTATTTTGACTCTAGATTAATTATTGAAATAAATTAATCTTCGATTAGAGCCTAATATTGCTTAGGTTTGCTTAATTATGTCGTTAGGCTCACTGGACACTTGTTTAGGGGCAAAATGGTAATTTTGCATTAAAATTGCTCAACCTGGGCGTAACATGTTGTTAAACTTTACTTAAAAATATCGTTTAAAACCTTTTGGTAAAGTCCAAATTCACCACGTAAAACGATGACAAAAAGCCATAGGGGCGTTTTGGTAATTTCGCGCATCCAACTTAAAATGAGATTCTTCTCTCTATTACCACACATAACACATGTAATCCCTTATCAACATCAAAACATCCCCTAGAGGATGGTCGGACGCGATCTCATTTCAAGGAAAATGACCTCACGGCATTTCGGTATTTGTACACGGAAAATTAACGTACCATACACACATTAACGCTACATACGTTAATAATAATAATAAATAATAACAATAATTATAATAGGTAATAATAATAAAAATAATAATAATAGTTATACTAATAGAACTAGTGGTGGTAATAATCATAATAATAATAATAATAATAATAATAATAATAATAATAATATTTTTATGTTGTTACTTATAATATTAATAATAATAATAGTATTAGTTCACATACAAATAAATTTTATATTTGGGATATTACATACTACCCGCTTAAAAGAGATTTGGTCCCCAAATCTAAACGATGTACCTTGAGGTGGAAAAGGTAAGGGTACTTGATTTTCATGGCTTCTTCGGCTTCCCAAGTTGCTTCATCGCCAGAATGATTCCCCCATAACTTTCACTAAGGCTACCTCCTTTGAACGAAGCTTCTTAATCTGCCTATCCACGATGGCAACTTGGTTCCTCTTCATAGGACAAACTCTCATCAACATGGACCGTTTGCGAAGTGAGCACATGAGACTGTCCTGCATATACTTTGAGCATACTGACATGGAACACTGGGTGTATGGCTCAAAACTGGAAGGCATGCCAACCTGTAAGCCATTGCTCCAACTCTTCTAGAATCTCAAACAAACCGATAAAACAAGGGCTTAACTTTCCCCGCTACCTAACCTTACTACCCCTTTCATAGGGGATACTCTAGAAACACGTGATCCCCAACCGTAAACTCCAAATTGCGCCGACGGTTATCGACATAAGATTTTTGCCTAGACTGTGCTGCTAAAAGATGCTCGCTGATCAACTGAACCTTCTCTAAGGTCTCCTAAACTAGGTTTGGGCCTAGGACTTAGTTTCCCCAAGCTCAAACCACCCGATGGGAGATCCAATGCCTCCCATACAAGGCTTCAAATGGTGCCATCTGGATACTCACCTGAGAACGTTATTATATGAGAACTCGATCAAGGGTAGGTGATCACCCCAGCTCCTCCGAAATCTAGCACACAAGCTCTAAGCATATCTTCTAAGGTCCTATCATCCTTTCCTGACCATTGCCTGGGGATGAAAGCTGGTCAAATCCATGCGTGTTCCAAGGACCTCTGGAATGCCCTCCAGAATTGCGAGTAACTGGACCTTTGTCAGATATGAAGGATAATGGGACACCGTGAAGTCTGACTATCTCATTGATGTATAACTGCATATGGCATTGAAGATAGTCTTAACTGGTAAGAAGTGTGCTGACTTGGTCATCCTGTCTACAATCACCCATATGGAGTCGAACCCCTTGGTAGTTCGAGTAACTCGACTATGAAGTCCATGGTTATCCTCTCCCACTTCCACTCTGGGATCTCTATCTGCTAGAATAACCCTCCTGGCCTTTGGTGCTCAGACTTGTTGGCACACCAAACACCTAGCCACGAAGTCACCGACATCTCTTTTCATACCATCCACCAGGAACAATTTTGAGATCTTGATACATCTTAGCTGAATCCTGATGCACCCAGTATGCTCACTGTGGGCTTACCCCATTACTTTCCTCCTCAGCTCACTTACGGGCACACATAAATGGTTCCCAAAGTACAACACACCTTTAACATCAACTGAGAACTCCATATTATCACCCTTGCAAACATCCTCAACCAATTTAGCTAGCTTTGGATCTTCACCCCTGTGTCTTGATTTGTCCTACCAAGGTTGACTGAGCCCTAATGTGAGCTAGAAAACTCCTGTATCACTAAGACCGAACTAAACTCTGAGCCTAACTTGTGGATATCCTCCATGAACGCGTCTCATTGGCGCTATATGGGCCAAACTGCTGGCTTCCCGCTCAAAGCATCTCCACAACATTCACCTTCCTTGGGTGGTATGAAATTGTACAGTCATAATCCTTTAACAACTCAAGCCATCTCCGCCCTTAGGTTTAGATCCTTCTACTGAAGATGTACTTCAAGCTCTTGTGGTCTGTAAAGATTTCACAAGTTTCTCCGTAGGTAGTGCCTCCAAATCTTCAGAAAAAACCATTGCCGTCATCTCTAAGTCATGTGTGGATAATTCTGATCATGCTTCTTAGCCCGCGTGAGGCGTAAGCTACAACTCGACCATACTGGATTTAGGGACAAGCCAAGTCCAACTCTCGAAGCATCACAGAACATGAAAAACCACTGTCCCTGAAGGTAATACCAAAACTGGCACCGTGCTCAAGCATGTCTTGAGCCTCTGAAACTCTTTTCACACTTCTTCCCACTTGGTCGGACATTCTTTTGTGTTAGCTTGGTCATGGGTGCTGCGATTCTCGAAATCCTGAACGACCTCCTGAATATCCGCCAAGCCCAAAAACTACGGACTTCGAAACCGTTGTAGGTCTAGGCCATTGCGCACGCTTCCACCTTCTTTGGATATACTAAAATACCATTCTTAGACATTATATGTCCAAGAAACGCCACCTGATCAGCCAAAACTCACACTTGGAGAACTTGGCATACAACGATTCTCCCTCAAAGTCTGGAACTATCCTAAGATGTTGCTCATGTTCCTCCCGCTCCTGGAATACGCTAAGATATCATCAATGAAGACAATCATGAAGTGGTCCAAAAATGGCTTAAACACCCTGTTCATCAAATCCATGAAGGCTGGGGCATTAGTCAACCTAAAGGACATCACTAAGAACTCATAATGCCCATAGCAAGTCCTGAAGGCCGTTTTGGGTATATTTTCATCCTTAATCTTCAACTGATGGTAACCAGTCGAAGGTCAATCTTGGAAAAACATATTGCCCTCTGAAGTTGGTCAAAAAGATCATCAATGCGAGGCAAGGGGTATTGATTCTTGATCGTCACCTTGTTTAACTATCTTTAATCTATACACATTCTCATCGAACCATCCTTCTTCTTGACAAACAACATGGAACACCCCATGGAGAGGTACTTGGCTGAATAAACCCCTTGTCCAATAACTCTTGTAACTGCTCTTTTAATTCTCTTAACTCTGTTGGAGCCATGCGTATGGGGGTATAGAGACGGGCCTAACTTCTGGCTCAAGCTTTATCCTAAACTCTATTTCCCTTTCCGTGGCATAGCAAATCATCTGGAAACACATTAGCTACAGGAACCATATCCAAACTTGATGTCTTTGCCTCCACATCCCTAATTGTGGCTAAAATTTTGTAACTACCTTTATCCATCAACCGTAGTGCACTCATAGCTCATATCAAGCTTGTCGTCAAACACTGGACCAAGAAACACTCTTGGCTCATCACCTAGAACCTCGAATCTCACCACCTTACTATAACAATCTACCATGGCATGGCATGGGGCTAACCAATCCATACCCTGAATAACATCAAAGTCACACATGCCCAACACTTTCAAATCTGCTAGTGCTTCCATGTCATCAACTTTGACTCTGCATGACCTATACACTGTCTCAATAAGGATGGGCTCTCCTGAAGGTACACTAACTAAAAATGGCTTGTCAAGATCCTCAGGGAATCTCCCGAACCGTATAGCAAAGAACGGGGACACATAAGAGTAGGTGGACCAGGTAAACAATGTCATGGTATCGAAGGAACATACTATTGTCATACCTGTTATCACTTCATTTGAAGCTTGAGCATCCTGAGGTCATAGCAAACAAACTGGGTCCCCTACTACCTGGCCTCTCCGCCCTCATCTACCACCTCACCTCCACCAGGGCCCTGACATATCATATATAAATATTTTGTTTGAAATATATATATATATACACACACACACACATTAACGTTACATACGTTAATAATAATAATAATAAATAATAATAACAATAATTATAATAGGTAATAATAATAAAAATAATAATAATAGTTATACTAATAGAACTAGTGGTGGTAATAATAATAATAATAGTATTAGTTCACATACAAATAAATTTTATATTTGGGATATTACAACCGTTAAGTTTAAAATTGTCTAACCAAGTTAAGACACATAAAATAATGATACTAACTACATATCAATTGCTTGATTATAAGCTCATGGATTCACAGTGTGATTATATCAGGTTGTAGGACGAGGTACTACAACAAGTGAACTATATCAGGATGTAACACGAGGTGTTACATCACTAGAAATACATAGATGAGAAATATATCAGGGATCCTATGAGTTCTATTCTCAAGCCTAAAGTTCATAATAAGATTATGTCAAAGAAGTAATGAAACAAACAAACTAATTATTATGTACACAACCAGAATACCAAGTAATTATCTTACGAATCCTATGATCTTTTTATTCTAAGGCATAAGTGTACTCATAACACTATGTTAACCAAGAAAGTGAATAAGCAAGCTAGATATTTCAGAAGAAATCAAAGATACTTTAATTATTTTAATATCATGTCAGATATCATGTAGTAGACTAGTATTTTTCCTCCTGGGAATCTTTGATTCTCATTCCTGTTGTTACTATATTTTTACATAGATTGCTACGATGGTGATTATTTTGTGGAGATTTCTCAACTGGTATTAGCATCATGGTCTAGAGTTTCTGTTGAACAAATGGTAGAGAAGTTAGTTAGCCTTTTTATTTTCTATTTAGTGAATGTTGAGTAGTACCCTACCTAGACTAGAGGATTCGCGTGAACCAGGGTAAGGGTTTAACGAGTTATATATGCTGTTGCTTTGTTATGGATAATACAATTATGTATGTTTGACATAGTAATTATGTTCAAATTTAACAACTCGAAGAAAAAAGCATTTTATGTTTGTCACAAAAACAGGCTCATATGTAATATATATATACCCCTCAAAGGTCAAGAGAGATAACAAGTAACAACCTCATTATAAGGTTATGGCTTAAGCATAGCCTTATGGTGTAGAAGGTGTTACATTTATAGTATTAGAGGTTTATTGTTAGAGCCTAGGGATGGTCTGACTTGCTTCTAAAGCATTCTCTGAAATTTTAGTGTCATGTAGTAGGATTTTATCTGTTGAGATAAAAAAAATAGAACTTTATATGCATGACTGCCTACTTTTGAAGTAGTTAGTAACTATCATGCTTAGCATTGTATTGAGCCTGATCAACTCAATGCGTTTTGTTTGGTGTGATAGGAGACTAATGACTTTGGGAGGCGTAGTAGGACTAGCAATGTCAATGGTGATAGGGTGCCGAGGAGGAAGCTACAAATGTTATCGTGATTTTTGGAATATGACCCAGGCAATCAGGGAGCAACCTATGGTAGTAAACTAGATGATAAACACCACTGGGCGGTAAGCTCATCGAAATACCAGAAAAGGCCTACTATTTGTGTCATTGCAAGGAGCAAAAAACCACCCAAAACTCGAGGAAACTAAACCCAAATAAGGCTAAAAAAGAGATTAAGTAATAGAGAAGGATCTTTGAAGTATCCGAGTGACGTTATGCTACCTAGGTGTTGGATGTGGATGCTGAATTTCTAGTGGATATATACTCGGACAATAGTTGAGGAGGCGAATATTGAAATGACTTGGTATTTTGGTTAAGGATGTTTTCTACGAAGAGTATTTTCCTCCTTCTGAAGTGCTAAGGGATTGGAAATTCCTAAAGCTGCACCAAGGGAACATGACGGTGCTAGAGTACAATGCAAGGTTTGGGGAGCCTTCCACAACTTAGTAGTATAAGCTTAATGAAGAGTTGGAAATGTGTTAAGTATAAATGAGGCTTTAAAGGGGACCTCTTGGCAATGGTGGGACTAATGGAAATTAGGGACTTCAACGCATTGGTGAACAAGAGTGCTCTAGTGGAAGAGTACAACAGAAAGTTATCAATAGCTTGAAGAAGGTTAACACCACATGGCATAAGGTTCAAGCCTATTGTACTACCACAAAAAAAAAAGGATTTTCCTTATGGGAATGGAAAAGGAAAGTAATTGCAGAAACCAATTGATGACAAGGAATGCCTAGACTATGGAAAGAATCATGGAGATAAACCATGTTTAGCTAGACAGTATGTTTGTTATCAATGCAGAAGCCAGGTCACAAGATTAGAAATGTCCAACTAAGGATCACCTCTATCTAGGCCAACACAATAGGGACATGTTTTTGCTATGAATGCAGAAGATGTTGCACTATGGAGGAACTTATTTAAGAAGTAGGATATGGAAAGTCTAGTAGCTAAGGATACATATTGTTATTGGCTAGTGTGATGAAGGGTAAACAAGAATTAGAAGAGAAACCGGTAGTTTGAGAATACTCTAATGTATTCAAGAGATATACTAGATTTTTCGCATAAGGGAAGATAGAGTCCTATATTGAATTGGTACAAAAATGGGTCCAATTTCAGGAACTCCTTACTGGATGTTTCCTTTAGAATTAGCATAATTGAAGGAGCTTGATAAGATATTAAGTAAACATTTTATCTGGTTAAATGCCTCACCATGAGGAGCTTCTGTGCTCTTGGTGAAAGAGAATGATGAAGGTATAAGACTATATGTTAAGTATAGACAACTGAATAAGGTGGAGGTTAGAGAACAAGTATCCTCTTCCAAGGATTAATGGTCTCATGGATCAATTAAGGGGAGTGATATTATTCTCAATGATTCATTTGAGATTGAGATATAACTGGATTCAAGTTCAGGAGGAAGATATTTCGATGTTAGGGTTATTACAAAGATACAGTGATGTATTTTGAGATAGCTAGTGCCCCAATAATATTTATGGACTACATGAATAGAATCTTCCAACATTTTCTTAACAATTTTGTGATTGTTTTATAGATAATATTCTAATCTATTCGAGGACTAAGGAAGGACACGAGTAGCATCTTAGAATAGTGATATAGATTCTTCATCCCACTCTATCCAAGTGTGAGTTATGGCTATAGGAAATAATGTAACATCCTCTCAAGTACAACCACATCCTTAAGTCATGACATCGTATTGAGAGTTGTTACTCATTATTTAGCGGACCTTTCTTAATTATCTATAGCAAGAATTAATCGAATCGTGTAGTAACTAACTCGTGATTCTATCAAAATATATAGCAAGGAAACAAAGTATTTATTTAGTACAAGTCAAGTACAAAAGGAAGCTCTTCTATGAGCTTTAGTACACATCTGTTCTTTACTATATTTACAGATACATGTACATATCTAAGTACAATGGATACGAGTCCCACTACTAAGCTATAGAAATTCCAATTCAATCTTTCTTGTAGGGCTTCACTATTCTCTGAAATAACCTGGAGACGACACAGAAACAAACACATAGGGGTGAGAATTCTAAAATTCTCAGGAGGGCATCCCAAAACATATAATGAAACTCATGCCATCGTTATCGTCCAGCTACTTCTGTTTATTAGTAAAATTGTGAGCATGCAACATATATCAAAGGTTCATTTTAAAGTTCAAAAGTTATTCTTCGAAGTGGATTTATTTTAATTACTCCATCACTATACATATGTCATACTACTCAACATCATAATAATTCATTTTCAACTTTATGTGCCCTCGGACATCGAAGGGACCTTTTCTTGCCCTTTTTGGACTAAAGGGACCTCTCCTGCCCTTTACACATTTAAGGGACCTTTTCCGTGCCTGGACACATTCAGGGACCTTTCCCATGCCCTTTATAGACTAAAGGGGACCTTTGCGTGCCCTTTTTGAACTAAAAGGGACTTTATTCTTTACTTAGTACATACATCATCCTCAAGCTCACATTACCATATGCATTAGCATAGTTTCTGAATGTCATAATGTTTCCAATATATATATATATCATTCATTTATCACGATTCTTTTTACCAATGCAAGCTTAAAGCTCATATATGCAACCAATCACAAGAAATTCTCATTCATTTCTCACAAACCAATCTTTAATGTCACTAGCATGCATTCATGTACATCATACTTGAACCAAAGATCATTTGACTTCTAAATCAAGAGTTTAATTCATTTCCAGGACAAAGACAGCATTTGGCAGAATTTGGACTTATCAGCACGATTTATTTCACAAATTAAACAATCAATTCAAAGGCTATGAAAATTCCCTGAGATACTCCAATATGTCCACAAGGCTCCATAAAAGTTTTGGGGTAAAAAAATTTCTCTAAGTATGATAATAAAATTCAACAATTTTAGTGGTCAGAGACCCTTCATGCTCAGTTAGAACTAGATTCTCACAATTTTTAACCCTAGCAAATGATTGAATCAGTTCAAAAGAAAAATCATGGGTATACTAAGAGATGTTGAAAATGTCCTGTAAAAATTTCAAAGGATAATTCAATCATTTTCTATGTTAATAAAATTATACAAGTTCACAACTTCAGGTCAACTAATCCAACAACAGAAACCACTTCGGTTCTTGATTTTTTTAGAGTACGAGGAGTCACAATCAGAGCCCCAAGAAAATTTTTAAACTATTCTAGGATGTTTTCTTCAATATATATTTTTTATAGCTCATGAAAATACCCACAAATATACCAGAAAATTCGAGATCAATAGCTGCCTATGTAAAAATCGAAAATCCAGCAGCATAGACCAAATTTCCCTTTGACAAAAATGATTTTTAACATCATCCAAACACTCCACCAAAATTCATACATCAATATCAACATAATATCAACCAATATAATAAGAAACTTTGGACCTAGCTCAATTAGATCACACCAGAATAAATTTGAAAAAGAAAAGGCAAGAAAACCCTACTTTTAGTGAGCTAATGACTCCTTGGCCCTAAGGTGCTCTAAGATTGCCTTCTTGCTCCTCAAAGCTCCCCAAATCAATCCAAAATCCTTCTTAATTCAGTGAGGGTGAAGATAGAAAGGTAAGGATTGGTGAGGAAATGAAATTCCAATTGGTTAGATTTGTAGGTCTTCAGGTGTAGAACATGTTTTGTGAAGAGATCTTGAGGTTTTATCAAGTTTAGGCTAGGGTTTATGAAGCTTCAAGTTTGTTAATGGAGTTTGAGAGGAAGAACAATGGAGGAGAGGTTCTTGGAGTGTGCTGGCCGAATTTTCAAGAAAGGAAATGATAAGATATTGATTTTATGAGTTTATGACAAAATGCATAATAATTTCAAGTACAAAATGTTTTCTTTTCTTAAAGATAAATATGGAAATTTTGTAAACATCCTATTGGTTCTAATAAAGTGGCAATGGTGTGGCTTCTTCTAAGCCACACACTTGTCTAGTTAGGTGGCAAACTTTCACTGCAAGTTTCATTCATGTAAGAAATTGCACGGAAATCTCACCGAACGGGTAAACACCGTACCGATTGAACCGATATTGCCCGAAAATTAATTTTAAGTATAAAATTATCATTCCCACCTATTCCTAACCTTATTCCCATGTTTTCCTAATTTTGGGCACCTCAGGGTCGAATCTAGGGTTTCGGCTATCCCAAGCCGCTGGGGCCTGGAAAGTTACTATTCATCCCTAAAATTTTTTTTTTCTACAAGTCCGTTGGGCCATCCTCATCATTCCTAAACTGTTATATTTTTAAAATTATGACTATTAAAGCTTAAATTAATTTTTAAATAAATTTCAGGGTGTTACAAATAAGATTTCTGGGTTATGTAGTATCATGGGAAGGAGTTAGTGAACCCATCAAAGATTGAAATGGTACTAAAGTGGGAAAGACCAACTGCTACCATGGAAATTTGAAGTTTTGGAATTAGATGATTTGAATCGAAGTTGTATCAAGGGATTTACCTAGAAAGCCTTACCCATAACCAAGCTTGAAGCAAAAAGTGTACTTTTCACATGGACAGGAAGATACGATAGGAGTTTTTAGGACCTCAAGTAGAAGTTGAACATTGCACCTAATGGCCTTGTCAGGCCCACATTTTCCATTTGAGGTTTATTGAGATGAATCAGGAAAAAGCTTGGGGTGAATTTTGATGTAGTAGAAAGGTAGTGGCTTAGAATTAAGAGGCTGAAGCCGCATCTAGTTAGCAGCAATATCATTTATTTTGAAATGTAGAGATGCCATCTATGTAGAGTAAAGTATGAGGTATTTTCTAAGCGTAAGAATCCCAAGTATCTCTTAGATTGGAAAGAAGGAAACATGAGGCGCAGAGATGGATGAAGTTCATTAAAGACTATGAGCTTGACTTGAACTACCATCCAAGAAAGATAAATGTGGTAACAGATGCCTTCAATGGAAAAGCCTTGGTTTTTTCTTGAACGATGATTAAGGAGACGAGTCAGAAGAGATTTTTGTCAAAGTCTTAAGTTGGGAATAAAAGAGAGGCCTGGAAGTGTATATTTAGATCGGATTAGGATCACAAGTAAACTTAAGAGGGATTTCACAAGCTAGAAGAAGATCCAGAATTTCGAAAATTATAGCCTCAGCTGGGTTAGGGTAGAAAGGTTTTGCAAAAGTAAAAAAAAAAAAAAAAGGATATGGAAATAAGAAGATCAAGTATGCATATCTATAGTAAGGGATGTTCGTCATAATATTCGGATAAAGCCCAACATGGTGATTTTTCAGGACACCCAAGAGTTACAAAATGTATAGAGATATTAAGAATGTTCTGGCAACCAAAGATAAAGGTGGGTGTAGCAGGAATGGTCTCAAAGTGTAGGTAAAGATAGAATATTTGGAGTCACTACCTACACTGGAACCCTTGGAGATTCCCAATAGAAAAGGGAAACTGTTTCATGGACTTTGTGACGGGTTTGCCAAAGACATTATCGGATATGGTGCTATTCAGGTTATAGTAGACGTTAACTAAGTCCACACATCTTCTACCAAGTCAAAGTTACGCCGTTTCTTGGGAGATTGGTTGAGCCCTATATATAGAAGGAAGTGACAATAGCCTATGTGTTGGTATGAATTAGGTGAAGGTAGTCTTTTGGGATCAGACCTTAGAGCTGTCGAGCAAATGAAGAAGATCTTGAAGTAAGATTTTGATTGCTCAAGGTTGGTAAAAGAGCTATGCCAATAATAGGAAAAGATCATTAGAATTCCTAGAAAGAGAGCACATATTTTGAAACTTATCTCTATGCCAGGGATAGGCAAACCATTAAAGTCTAGAAAACTAAGTCCTCGTTTTATAGGTCCTTTTCAGATCCAAGGTCGTGTAGGCTTAGTGGCATACCAGATAGTTTAACTCTACGCCTGGCAAAGCTTTACGATGTGTTTCATGTGCCACAACTTTGAAAGTACAACTCTGATTCTAGTCATATAATGGAATCTGAACCCCTATGGCTACGGGATAGTCTTACGTTCAAGTTACCACCTATACAAATAGTAGAAAGAAACGTGAAAACAACTTTGAGAAAGATTTGTCTCTTTTGTAAAGATTGTGTTGGGCAAAGAATGATCCAAGGAGTATACGTGAGGATTTGAGTAAAGTATACAAGAAGACTAAATTTTGAGGGCAAATTTTTTTTAGGGGGGTAGAATGTAACGACCTGGTTTTTTAGTATTATTGTGATAAAATGATTAATTATGAATAATCTATATGGATTTTGAAAATTCTGAGACACAGTTATGATCAGAATAATATAAGGAGTTTGTATAAAAAATAAAAATTAATTTAATATTATTAAAAATTAATATAATAATATTTTAATCGTGGATATAGAATAGACCCTATAATTGGTATAATGACATAGATAAAAATAAGGATAAAGGTAAATGGATATTTTAATCTTGTAAAGTTTCTTTTATGTCAATTGGTACCAAATGGTAATAATAGGTATTGAAAAATGGTATTAATTGGTACACAAAACATTGAGTCTAGTAAAATAATTGATATTATCAGATCCAAGATAATTTTTACTTAGGACAATCAAATATATATAGGCATTTCTAGTCCAGATATAAGGCAAATTGATCCGACAATAAATATACAACTTACTTTCTCTCCAAATAAGTTTTCTCTATATAAAGAAAAAATGGAAAAAGATGGCTTTTCTTCCTTCCTATAAGCAACTCCACGTTCTCTTCTTTCTTCTTCATTTTTTTCATTTCTTCCTTCTTGAAACTCCATGAAAACTTCCAATTCTTGAAGGCTATGCTTAGAAAAACACTTAAACTAGTTTAAGAACAATTCATCTATATCAAACTCAAGCCAAAAGCCTTTTTTTTGCTCCTTATATCAAACTGCGCAAGCATATTTAGTGGCTAGAACATGGGTTTGAAGCTTTAGTTAGAAGAGGAAAAGCTAGAGAAAGTTTAGTAAAAAGCTTGGAAGAAAGGTAGGAAAGACTCTATGTCTATAGCTTGTGATTGTTTGGCTCTTTTTGCTAATTAAACTTTTGAGATATGTTTGGAATTATGTTTGTGAAATCTGAAATTATTTCAAGGTGCATATGTATATGTGTTTGATAAATGTAAAAGATGCTATGGATGAAAGTCTCATGAATTGATTAAATTGATGTAAGAGATTTACCTATGTAAATGAAGAGATTTTTAGTTCCTTAAAGAGAATGAGATATCTGGAAATTTTACAAGAATATAGTCAGAAATAATTTTATAAACTCTAAATATTTGTATTTTTGAAGTATGATGATAAAGTTTTATTAAAAAGGATGAGATTTTGATCTATAGAAGAAAAACTCTGAAATCTAAGTAATACACTTGGTTTAATTTCTTGAAAGTTTCAAGAATTATAAGGTAAGAAGTTTATAAGTTTTACGGTAAAGAAATCTCATAAAAGTTTAACAGACTTACAAAAAATCTCAGCATAGTTAAATAGACTTTCAATAAAATCTCATAACAGTCTACCAATTTTATAGAAAATTCTCATAACAATTTAGTAGATTTTATGGAAAATCTCGTAAATGTTTAACTATTTTCTTTTAGAAAAATCTCATAAAAGTTTACTAGTCTTTGCAAAA
Organism: Dalbergia oliveri; assembly: GCA_030441495.1. Classification (NCBI taxonomy): domain Eukaryota; kingdom Viridiplantae; phylum Streptophyta; class Magnoliopsida; order Fabales; family Fabaceae; genus Dalbergia; species Dalbergia oliveri. Next base: position 800,041 of record JAMLFY010000023.1, read on the forward strand.
ATCTTTAACTGTTCTTCTGGAAATATCTCATAAAAAGTTTAGTAGATTTTAGCGATAAATCTCATAAAAAGTTAAGAGAAGTTTCATAAGAAGTTAAGAGATTTTGAAAGAAAATCTCATAAGAATTCACGAGATTCTAAGAATATCTCATAAGAAATTCAGGAGATTTTCAAGAGAAAAGTCTCAGGTAATTCAGGAGACTAACAAGAAAATCTCATAATAATTAAGGAGATTTCAAGAAAATCTCAAAGCAAGAGTAAGAGATACAAAACTATTAAGAAGAGGTTTTACCTTATAATTAAGAAATTTCCTAAAGAAATGATAGAGTTTCATACAAAGAAAGAAAACTGAAGAAATATGCCTTATGTAATATTAATTGCTTAATGGTAAGCTCATGGATTCACGAGTAGTAGTAGACGTGCTACGCCTTGGAACTATATCAGGTTGTAATCGCGATGGCATTATATCGTTATGAGGAAAGGGATGTATTGAGAAATAACAGCGAGGCTATTCAGATGATGTAGTCGACGTCTCTATCTAGTGAACCATATCAGGTTGTATCGTTGACAGTACAATCCATAGAGAAGTATATCAGGAGTCCTATGAGTTCTACCATTAAGTTTAAAATTGTCTAACCAAGTTAAGTCAGAGAAATAATGATACTAACTACATATCAATTGCTTGATTATAAGCTCATGGATTTAAGTGTGATCTGAGGTTGTAGTGCGAGGTACTACAACAAGTGAACTATATCAGGATGTAACATGAGGTGTTACATCACTAGAAATAATTAGATGAGACGTATATCAGGAATCCTATGAGTTCTATTCTCAAGCCTAAAGTTCATAATAAGATTATGTCAAAGAAGTAATGAAAAAAACAAACTAATTATTATGTACAACAGAATACCAAGTAATTATCTTATGAATCCTACGATCTTTATTCTTAAGCATAAGTGTACTCATAACACTATGTTAACAAAGAAAGTGAATAAGCAAGCTAGATATTTAGAAGAAATAGAGGATACTTTAATTATTTTAATATCATGTCAGATATCACTGTGTAGTAGACTAGTATTTTCCTCCTGGAAATCTTTGATTCTCATTCCTCCTGTTTTATATTTTTACATAGATTGCTATGATGGTGATTATTTTGTGGAGATTTCTCAACTGATATTAGTATCACGGTCCAGAGTTCTCGTGACAGATGATAGAGAAGTTAGTTAGCCTTTCTTATTTTTCTTTTTAGTGAATGTTGAGTAGTACCCTACCTAAACTAGAGGGTTCCTGCGTGAACCAAAGTAAGGGTTTAAGAGAGTTATATATGTTGTTGCTTTGTTGTCGATAATACAATTATGTATGTTTGACATAGTAATTATGTTCAATTTAACGACTTAAAGAAAAAGCATTTTATGTTTGTCACGAAAAGCAGGCTCATATGTAATATATATATACCCCTCAAAGGTCAAGCAGGGATAACAAGTAACAACTCATTATAAGGTTATGCCTTAAGCATAGCCTTATGGTGTAAAGGGTGTTACACAACCAGCCTCCATTTTCATTTCTCACAAGCTCAAAACTTGTTTCAAACCTCCATTTTCCTAGCCTATACTTGATAAAACCACAAACTCCCTTCACAAAACTTGTTCTACTCATCATAACCTATAAATCTAACTCATTAAAATCTCAATTCCTCACCAATCCTTACCTTGCTATCTCACCCCTCACTGATTTAGGAAGGATTTGAGATTGATTTGAGAGATTTGAAGTGGAAGGGATCATCTTGGAACATCCTTGAAGCCAAGATCCTTAAAGCCACCAAAGTAGGGTTTTCTTTGGCCTTTTATTCCCAATTTATTCTGAACATTTTTTATTGGTGTTGGGTCCAAAATTTTTTACTGTGTTGGTTGATAATATATGGATAATGATGTATTAATTTTGGTGGGGTGTTTGGATGATGTTAAAAATCATTTTTGTCAAAAGGAATTTTGGACTATGCCTGCGGATTTTGGATTCCTCTTGGTAAGGATTGTTCATGAATTTTTTGGTGTAATTGTAAATATTTTTATTAGCTAGAAAAATTATATGTTAAAGCTAACATCCTAGGCTAGATTCATGAATTTTGTTGAGTTCTAATTTTTAGTTATACTACATTAAAAAAATAAAAGTTGAAGTGAACTATGTGCTGCCTAGATTTTTGGAACTGAAGCTATGAATTTATCTAAATTTTTTACAATAGCAAATGATTGAATTTTATTCTAATGCAAAATGTTGAAAACATCTTGATGTATAACTATGATTTTTATTTTGAATTGATTCAATCATTTGCTAGGGTTAAAAATTATGAATTGTAGGTTTAACCGAGGTTAAGTGGTTTCTGACCAAATTTGTCTAATTTTGTTCACATAGTTAGAGAACTCTTTTTGCTCTGGAATTTTTATGGAACCTTGTGGACACATTGAAGTGTCATTGAGAATTTTTATAGCCTTGGATTTTATGGTTTTAAATGTAGAATAAATTGTTCTACAAATATGTGAAATATGCCATTGTGCTAAAATGAATTGATGCTTTGAATTGATGAAATAATGGCATCTTGTACTAGTACGACATGAGTACAAGAATATGAATATGAATAATTAAGTATGTGAACTTATTGATGAGATTAGGCACACATAGATATGAATGCTTATTACAATTGCTCTTATGCGAAAGAAAAGCATATGATTATGTTTCTTAGCTTGAGAAAGTAAATCAATTGTTGGAAAAGTAAACCTGACTATCAAGAAAAGCATAAGATTTATAAGTCTTGGGCTGGAGAAAGTAAATCCGGTTTGTCAGGGAAAGTAAACCTGACTACCCTTGAATTGAGTCAGGGAAAGTAAACTTGGTTAGGAATAGGTCTGTGAAAATTGGAGAAAGTAAATCTAATGATTATGTATAGGAATGAAGTTAAATCCTGAAAATAAGTCTATTACCATAAAATAATCTTTTATCTTATGTGCTAAGTGAAGAATTTTAGTATCAATATTGAGGCCAATATGTTAAGTTGTGATTTAGTATATAGGGTTTATATGATGTTGAGTACTACGATATGTGATTGAATAATAAAAGCTACCCACTTCGGAAAGATGATTTTAGAACTTTAAAATTAATGTTTAATATGTATTGTATGATCACATTTTCTTGACAAATTGAAGTGGCTAGGACGATGACGATGACCTTATGATTATGTATTTCGGGGATACCTGGGATTTAGAATTCTCACCCCTGCTTGTTTGTGTTTCCGTGTCGTCTCCAAGTTGATTCCAGAGAATAGTGAAGCGCTACAAGAAAGACTAAATTGTAATTTCTGGAGTTTAGTTGGGAACTCATATCTATTGTACATAGTTTTATATATATATATATGTCTTTAAATGTAGTAAAGAACATATGTGAACTAAAGCTCATAGAAGAGCTTCCTTTTGTTACTTGACTTGTATTAAATAAATACGTTGTTTCTTGCTATATATTTTGATAGAACCATGAGTTAGTTACTACACAATTAAACCGAATCTTGCTATAGATAATTAAGAAAGGTCACAAATTTTTAAGTAACAACTCTCGAGTACGATGCCATGACTTAAAGATGAGGTTGTACTTGGGGGGATATTACAAATGGTATTCAGAGCCTGCACCTTTCAGTATGGTGTGGTTCGGGGACAAACCAAACGGAAGCTAATGGGCATGTAACACAGGTGGGAGGGCAGGAGTGATCGCCAGATGCAAGAAGGCACAGCAAGGAGCGGCTCCTAGCAAGTCCTCTAAGAAGAGGGGTACATGAATGAACTGATTACACACTAGAATGAGAGGGATCCTAAGGTTGTATAGGTATGGGATATACAGTTGAGGATGAATTATATGAATTGATTGGTACTACCTATGCCAACAAAGATGCGCTTCTTTTTTGTAGCCCATTATGAAAGAACTCCACAATTAAGCGTGCTTTACTTGGAGGAATTTTGGGATGGGTGACCTCCTAGAAGTTTTTCAAGAAGCCTATGAGTGAGGACAAAGCACGTTAAAAAACCAGTGTTAGTTTGTGGGAACAATCATCAATCCATAAAACAAATGTCCACTCGGCATCTCTATTTATAGATGTTCTGTCTTTGTGACCATTGCCCTTGATTAGTTCTCTAAGTGAAATGAGTTGATCATCTGTTTGTGTCTTGAAAAGCATTCTAGAAGTGTAGCTTGTCTTTTGTTAAACCTTTTCCAGAAGCGTTGTGAAATAGAGGTTTATGAGACTACCTTCAAAAACTACTTTTTACTTTGAACGTGGTTTCTAAACACTTCCTTCTAGAAGTTGGAGTGGCTGACCAAGTTGGCAAAAGAGATGACATGCCAGCTGTAACTCGATATGATTTCAAATTTTCCCTCCTTTTTCAAACGAGTACATCGTCTTACTATGAAATGCACTTTCTGAAGTGTGGTATTAGTTCCTTGATATGTCTATGATCTTCAGGTCTTCAATCAGAGCTTGTTGATGATAAACTCGATTACGATCATGATGGTTGAAGATGGTACAACACGTTGGCTTCAGGGATGGATAGATATCTTCAATTTAAGTATACTTTCTGAAGTCTAATGTTTCTTTCTAAAGATTTGTGCCTTAGTTTCTTGTCCTTATTGATTTTATTCAACCCGTTAGGCATTTATATGCTTATTTCATGATATAATTATCACTTCCATTTAGTTCCCATCTCTTTACATGACATAAAACATGTTTGCACATGTAAAGTGAAATTGTTCTTGCTATTTGAGTCATCATATGCTAACAAATGATCCTGTTTACTATTTCAAGAAACTCAAGGTAGACATTATTCCTCAAAATATTTTCTTTAAATTGGCTTTGTTGTCATGCAAAACATATTGACTTGAAGCTTTTTGAAGGGTTCTGAGCTAACAATCTCCCCTTCGATGATAACAAACCAATTTGAAGAAAATCTTTTGAAGGGATATTGTGTAATGCCCCAATCTTTCCGTGTGCAAAAATGACCAAAATGCCCCTCAGGTCATTCTTCTCGGAAAATACGTCTAGGCTATCCTCAATGGGTTAGTCTAATGTTTGAGGGGGATTAAATGTGTTGTGGATGTGTTAGAGATGAAAAACTCAATTTCCTGGTTTTTCCTGTGCGCAAATTACCAAAGTACCCATGAGGTAATTTAACGAAGATTAAGTGACGACTGAACCCAGCCATCACCTTAGAGTTCAAAATGTTAATTATAAGTGTTGCATGATATCTAAAAAGTCCAGGTGGTCCAGGAGTCCTTGTGTGAATTTACGCTTTTGCTCATAATTGGTGCTAAATGAGCTTAATTAAGCAATTAAGGAAATATAGACAATATTAGGCTCTAATTAGAGATAAATTAATTTTATCTAGTAATTTTGAGTCAAATTATTTATTTGAGGTTAATAAAGGCCTAAGTTTGTTTAAGGAAGTTCAAATTCCCATTTCATGTCATGGCCAAATAGTGATTTCTCTCTCCATTCCCTAAATTTAGGAAATGTGTTGGAGTTTGAATTTCAAATTAATTGAGTTTAGCTCAACTAAGTGTGCAAGACCACTCCTTAATTATGTCTTGAAAAGCCTTAAACCATTGGTTACTAACCCAAACACCCAATTACCAATTCCTAACTCATTCCCTAATCAAATCTATCTCTAATCTATGTCCTAATACACATCAAAATGAAAAATCTTCCCCCCAAAAGGCCAAGAAGGCCGTGGCACTCCCTCCTCTTTTCCTATCATATTTTAATTTTTCATAACACCTACACACCCAAAAGAACTTTCACTTTACCATTTGCTTTTTTGGTTGCAATCTTGTCCAAGAAGCTTGGCAAAAAATCCTATCTTTTCTCTCAACTCAAGCTCTCATCTTCTTCCACTTCCATCTTCAAGAAACCTCCTTTCTCACCTCCTCTCAACCCCAAACCACCACACCTCCTGTAACACCCTAATATTTAACCTAACATGCCTAGGACGTATTGAGATTAATTATTAGTTATTACTCTTTTGATCCATTCTTTAAATTCATTTTGTCAAAATACTTAGCGAAAATATGGGTGAAATTTTTTCTTTTTGAAACATAAAACAAAACGTGAGCCATGCTTCCTGGATAGGTAACATTATTCGCCCTGCATGGGAAAGAGAATTAAAACAAACAAGTCAACAGGACTAACATATTGCTCATCCAAATGTTATAATATCACAAATATTAACCATGCCATCAATAAGAGTTTTGTCAAATACAAATATCCAAAATGAATAATAAGCCAACACAAGCATAATAATCTAGCATAATATTTCTCCGCTCCCTACTCCTATTTAAGGGTAGCTTCAAATTGAAAAGCATCAGCCTTCGTTAGGAACATTGCCATCAACCTCTGAAGACGAGATGGAAAGAAAAGAAAAGGGAGTGAGAAACTTATAAAGAGGATAGGGTACTCACCTCATAATGCATTGTGTCATCATTATCGTCCTTAGGAACCTTGGGTTTTATTATGAAAATGTGAGCATGCATAAGGTTCTTTTATTAATTTCCAAATACCTTTAGCCGAGGTCCGTGTCTTTTAGCATGAATCTTAATGTCATGAATGCAATATACTATATCATGAATACATGTCTATACCATATGTAACATATAATAAAATACACATTGAATGAACATAACATAACATATGCAATTTATTTCAACATAGTTCATTCGTTTAGGTGACTTAAAACTTCTTATTCTCTTTTATTTGGGCCACCCTAATACTCTCCCTTTTGAGAGTTCTAGGTTATGAGCTCATACCTCACTAGTCGTCACTAGCGTATACCTATCCCTTTTGATAAGCTAAAGTCCGACTTAAAGTCCGGGTTAGGGGCAAGAATCACCTTTTCACCACCTATAGTTTGATGGGTCCAAAGGATCATTTTCTTATATTTTCAGTCACCATTTAAGTCTTAGCATGTTATATCAAATGTAGGACATAATGCATAAATATTATAACTCATCATATATCTTCATTTCATGCTCATAAAAACTTTATAAAATTATGCATCTCAATGAATCAAATATAACTATAACATGCCATATAAATTTTAATACATAAACATAGCCATCTCAAGATATCATTCACATTCATTTTATTAAATTATCAATATTTACGCATAAGCCCTAAAAGGGGTCAAATTGCAATTTCTCAAGGGTTATGGGTCAGAGTGCAAAGTTGCTAAATTTTGATATTTTAACAAAGGCCAACACTTCCAAAACTATTTCTAAACGTTATACATGGTATTTTAAATACATAGACACATCAAAGAGAATTACTAACTCTTATAAGAATCCTTTGATTACATAATTGAATAACCTCAAATCAGTAGCCAATATTTATAATTTCAAAATTTACGGTTTTACATATTTCTAGTTACTAGTTTTTCATTGATCTTATATCAAGATGTTATAGACATATAAGACTTTTAAAATAAAATCACTTTAGGCCTACCTTAATCATGAGGCCGATTTATACATTGAAAGAATGTCATGATTACAATTTTCACTTAAGATAAAAGGAGCAACTCTTGAGTTTTAGAGATTTAAGTGACAACAGAATTATAAACATGCTATGCAATCTTATTTTTAGTCTTGATCATTATAAGGTGATAACTTGAAATATAAATATGATTATGCAAGGCTTGAAAATTAAACATGATATGCAAAGCTTGGAAATTAAACATGAAATGCAAGCCCATTTACTTATCTTTAGGAATTTAAGTGATGATTTGAATATAAATATGATTATACAAAACTTGAAAATTAAACATGATATGCAAGTCCATTTTCTTATCTTTAAGAATTTACGTGATAACTTGAAATATAAACATGAATGCAAAGCCTGAAATTAAACATGATATGCAAGTTCATTTACTTATCTTTAACAATTTAGGTGATGACTTGAAATATAAAGATTAATGCAAAGCTTGAAATTAAACATGATGCAAGTCCATATTTTTAAAAATTAGGGTGATTGCTTGAAATATAAATATGAATATGCAAGGCTAGAAATTAAACATGATAGGCAAGTGATTGTAACATAAATATGGATGCAAGTTTCTTATTATATCTTGTTAAGCTCCAAACTTAAGACTTCTAAGAATGAACTCTTTAACTCCAATTAATCTTAAGAAATAAGTGAGCTTTAGAGTTCTCATTCCCATAGTTCCAAGAACCTTATTTCACGAACTCATCATCAAGCTCAAAAAGAATCGTTTTAAAGGAAACTAACAATTTTTCCATAAATCTTTTGACAATCAAAACTAAACCTTGAGTTTTAGAGGTCCATTATATGATGGATTCATAATCACCACCATGGTTCCTCATCATCAAGCCATGGTCATTAACAAACCACAAAATCGGAATTTTAAGCAAAAAACAAGAAGAAGAACATGAAATAAACTCCCTACCAAGTTGTTTCTTATTTCCAAATGATTAAGCTTGAGCTTATAAGAAGTGAGAACAATAAAAATCTAATGCTAATGAGGGTGATAGATTTGGTCAAGAGAGGTTTGGGTGGAGGAAGGATTTTTCTTGTGTTTTTGTGTTTGGCAATGGATAGGTGACGTGTTTAGGAGTTGATTTATGGTTGGATTGTATATGCTTGAGGTTTAGAGCTTGGTTAGAGGTTGGGAATGGAGTCTCTTGAATATGAATGAGGAAGAAGAAGAAAGCTGGAAATATTGAGAGAATTAGAGAATTTTGAGCAAACTTTGAGTAAGAAACTATTAAGAAAGCAAGTGCTAGAGAGTTTGTGTATGCATTTTGGCCATGGAAGAGCACCTATTTATAGTCATTTGGGGGCTGTATGGACGTGCTAATCAGGATGGAAAAATGGAGTTTTATTTCAATTTTTAATTATAGGAAACATTAAAGAAAGAAAGCATAATTAGTGGTAATAGTTTTATTTATGTATAATGGATGAAAAACTCCAAAATTTGGTACTAATGGGGGACAAAGGTGGCTAATTACCCTATAGTGGAATTGAGTGGAGTTCTTTTGATTAAATATGGCCTTAATTGGTGGAAAAGAATACTTAAAGAAATGGTATTTTGGTTGGATATGTTTGCAAGTGTATGGTTGTTGAAAAAAATACAAAAAGATGGCTGATTATGGACCATGAAGTGGCTCCATTTCTGATTGCAATAGGATCAGATTGGCTTTTATTTTTTTAGTGGGAAATCATGTATTAGATGTTTAATTACTTAGGTAAAAGGTTAGGAATCAATAGGTTAGTGAAAAGGGTAAAATGTTAGGTGTTTAGGTCAATTCAAGACAAGGTGTAACGCCCAATTTTCCTGTAATTTTTACTGTCATTAGAAATTACCTAATTACCCTAGGTAATTTTTCATATAATTCGAGACCACAATCCTCAATAAAGGAATATAACGTTAGAAGAAAGTTAGGAGCAATTGGTGCAAGTATTGCCAACCCCAATTTCTGTACGTGTAAAATGACCAAAATGCCCTGAGGTTATTTTACTAGAAAATGAGGATCGTGGGCCCCACCCATCCTCAAGGGGATGTTTTGATGTTAATAAGGGATTGTTTGTGTTATGTGTGTTAATAGAGGAGAAGAATCCTAATTTTGAGCTTCAACGCGCGAAATGACCAAAACGCCCTTGCCGTTTTAACTCTGATTTGCGTGCTAAGCCGAACCTCACTAAAATGTGTTAAAAGGTGTTTTTAAGCCATGATTAACCATTGGTTAAGCTCGGGTGGTCTCGGGCAATTTTTAAGTAAAATGACGTTTTGCCCCTCTCTTGTCAAGTTTTACAAATTTTGAGATTTTTGATTCGTCTAACGAAACCTAAGCAATATTAGGCTCAAATTAAAGCTTATTAAATTCTAATTATTAATCTAGAGTCAAAATTATTTATTTAAATTGATTAGAACCTAAAATTGCTTTAAAACACTCAAATTGCTTACTAATTCACCTAAGCCTTTAACCGTAAATTCTCTAAATTGCATGAATACCTTGCCTACACCTAAATAATACATGGAACACACAAAACCCTCTTCCATGAGGCTGTAATGCACGAAATTATTCAGCCATAATCATTAGAATTATTGCAAGATAATGCACTAAAACAAAATGCCAAAAAATTCCCTAAAACATGGCATAAAACATGCCTTAAACAAGAAATGATTTTCCTCCCTTTGTTCCCCATCAAAATCCATCAGCCTTCCTCCTTCATTTGTCCATTTATGAGCTTCAAAATCTCTATAAATAGGCATGCTTAAGGAGTCTTAGATGCTTGCTCAAAATTGTACACATTTCTAGTTTTTTCAAAGCACCAAAAGCTCTCATTTCCTCCTCCTCTTGGCTGATTTCTTTCTTCAAGTTTTCAAGAATATTTTCTTTCATTTCACTCCAAGAAATCAAGTTCTCTTCCTTTCCTTCAAATCAGATTAGGTAGGGAGTTGTTTCTATATTTATTTCTATGATTTGAGAAGTTGTGTTTTTAGCTCAAAATGTTAAAATTATGGACTTACCTTAGCTTTTCATTTCGGTTTTCTTCTTCATTTTTCTTTAACCAATTCGGCCATATGGCCTAGGTGGGACTAAGATGATGGCTTGATGATGAGGACCTTGAAGGTGGGTTGTGAATCCATCACAAGTTAGCCCTCTAAAGCTTGAAAGTTCCACTTGATGCAAAACTTTAAAGAATAATGTTTTTATGATGATTTTATGATCTTGAGTTTAGAATTTGAAAGATGTATTTCTCACTTTGTCTTGTTAAGATATATATATTGAATTTGTATTTCTATAAAGTCTTGAAGGAGCTCTAGTAAAGAAATCAAATGAACTTGCATCCATGTTTAAGTTTATGCCTTGCATAATCATGTTTACTTTCTATGTCATCACTAAAATTTTAAGAATGAATAAATGAACTTGCATACTCATGTTTAAATTTCCAAGTTTGCATTTCATGTTGTCACTTAATCTCTAAAGATAATAAAGAAGTTGCATCTCATGTTTATTTTATGCTCTCACCTTATTTTATAATGGCTAAAAGAATCAATGCATGGCATGTTTATTTTATGTCATCACCTAAAAATCCTAGAGCTCAAAGACTTGCCTATGAATCATAAGCAAAGAAATGAGATAATTGGAGTTAAAGAATTTATTCTTTAAGAAGTCTTGAGAATTGGAGCTTAAAAAAAAATGTAATTCTCTTCTCCCTCACCGATCCTATGCGGACTACCGCTCCGGTTGCTTAAGATTCTTCTCCTCTCCTTCATTCCCTATGCGATTACGGGCTCAGTTTCTTGCATCATGTTTATATTACAAGTTCTTGCATCATGTTTAATTTTCAAGTCATCACCTTAAATCTTAAAGATAAAGAAATGGAATTGCATATCATGTTTATAATTCCAAGCTATCACCTTATAAAGATAAGATTAAAATAAGGTTGCATAGCATGGTAATAATTCTAAGATGTCACCTAAATCTCTAAAGCTCAAGACTTGCTCCTTTTATCTTAAGTGAAAGATTTAATTATGAACATTCTTTCAAGTTATAAATCGGTCCCATGGTTAAGTTAGGCCTAAAGTCCTATGACTTCTTTCAAGTTTAACAAAAAGAATTAGTTCTAAAAGAGTTTTAAAACTTTGTAAGAATTTTATGGGAAGCTAGTAATTTTAAGTGTACTTAAAATGTGATTTGATGCTTATCAAGAATTTGGTGTCATTGATTGATTCCCTGGTTTGTATGTTATAGTTGCTGTTGCAAACAATGAAAACTTATGCATGAAATAAGGACATATTTTGTGTGGAAGAAAGTGTATTATTGTAAGAGTGCAATTTGGAAAGATTATGGCTAAGGAAAGATTTGGTATTTAAGCGTGTCCATTGTGACCCACCTCTTCCTGGAATCTCCAGATGCATGATTATAGTTGATATATATTATTCCAGAATAAGACTGTAAATAAAAATGTTAGAATTATTATGAATTGCGAGTTGTAACATGCAAAGACTTAATGGTGACTTAAACTCATGAGGAAATGATCCTTTGGACCCATCAGACTATAGGTGGTGAAAAGGTGATTCTTGCCCCTAGCTCGTTCTCTCAAAAGGGTAGAGTGGGGATTTTAACTTATCAAAAGGGATAAGTATATGCTAGTGACGACTAGTAAGGTATGAGCTCATAACCTAGATTACTCCCAAAAGGGTGGAGTATAGGGTGGCCCAGGAAAATGATGATGAAAGTAACTTTAAGTCACCTAAGGAACTAAGTAACGTATTATGTGATTATGATGTTCTTCTATGCATAGTATTTATGAGATGATGATGAGAAATATGATGTTCTTCTATGCATAGTATTTATGATATGATGATGAGGAATATGATGTGGTCTTATGCATAACTATGTTATTATATGTGAAAGGAAAAGTTCATTATAAACATGACATGCTAAGTTTATGATGCATTATAAGACGCATGATTAAAGGGACGAACCTCGATAAAGTATATTTTCGAACTTAATAAATCAATCTTAGCATGCTCACTATTTCATAATGAAACTCGAGGTTCCTGGGGACGATGATGATGACACAATGCATCATGAGGTGAGTACCCTACGAGATTCTTTTTATAAGTTTCTCACTCCCTCTATTTTTCTTTCCATCTCGTCTTCAGAAAGAAGGAAGCGTTCGTGAATCACATTGAGGCTGTCACGGGTAGCTGAACTTGATCCTGCTAGTTTCACTCGTATATTTTCATATCTATCCCTATCCCTGGAGTGTTATTACTAGGTGTCATTAATGGATGTCCTTCCATCCATATATTATTTATGTTTTGTTAGATTGCCTACACTTAGTCTTATTCTGGTAGGCAAAATATCTATATGATATGTAATTATGGATGCTGTATGATGGAGCCAATATATTATGATGTGATGTTTGTAAATTCCTATGTGTCTTTTAAATTTTGCTAAATCATTCACGTTAAGCGCGGCTCACATTTTCAATTATGTTTAAAAAAAAAATGGCTCGTAATTTCACTACGTATTTTCAAAGCATGATTAAGGAACTGAAGCAAAGAGTAAAGTCTAGTAATTAATCAATATGCCTAGGTGTATTGGGTTAATTATTAGGGTGTTACACAAGGTAAAGTAAATAATTATACATTAGTGAATGAAGTTAATTTCAAGTGGGTAAAATCAATTTGTGCCATAAATTCAAAACTTAAGATAAGAAAATATAGTTTTACTATATTTTACCTAAACCAAAACCCTAACCGTAAACTTGATATAATACATTCTTGTAATTAAGGAAAAGAAAATATAATTTTTCCTTAAGCAAATATTAGGCTCAAATTACCTCAAGTAATTATTTTTAACCTTAGGTAATTAATTTTTTAACTTTAGGTTAATGATTGAAATCAACTCAAATTGAATTGGAGTTAAAATTGCCTTAATTACTTAAGTAAAACTCATTAAGCATTCACAAGGGGCAAAAAAGTAATTTCACATAAAAACTTCCTGAATTCCTGAACATCCTCTAATTATACTTCAAATGGTCCTTTTGAACTTTTGGGTGAAAACGATTCAAAAGTTACATAATTTCATGTAAAGTTACTGCTAAGGGTAAAACGATAATTTTTCACAAAAACCTCAGGGCTACCCGGCCTAACCTGTTGTTAAACATTTACTTAAAATATCATTTAAAACCTTTTGGTGAAATCCGGGCTCACCCACACGTAATCGATGTTAATTAACCATGGGCGTTTGGTATTTTGCGTATTGGAACTCAAAAATGAGATTCTTCTGCTTTATTAACACATATAATCCCCTATCATCATCAAAACGTCCCCTTGAGGATGGCTAGGACAATCCTCATTTTCCGGGTAAAATGACCTCAGGGGCATTTTGGTCAGTTACACGTCCAGAAAATCAGGGGTTTGCGACTCCACAATCGCTATTCAAATTTCTCGCACACATATTCTCTAATGTTATATTCCTTTATTGAGGATTATTCAGACCTGAATTTCATGTAAGAATTACCTAGGGGTAATTCAGTAATTTTAAGGAAGTAAAAATTGGGGCGTTACACCTCCACCTTAGATCAACTCTCAAACATATATCATTTCCATTCCAAAATACAAAATCACAAGAAAAACCCTCCTCTCACTTTGTTCTCTCTTGGTCCAAAACATATCTTTATTCCAAAGGAAGATTTTTTCTTCTCACTTCCTTGTAAAAAGACCAAGTTCCCTCTTGCAAAGGGAAAGCACACTTGGTATTGATTTTCATTTTGAGTTCTTTTCTTGTTCCTTGTTTCTTTTGGTTTTTATTGTTGGTTTGATGGTCAAGTTCCTCTTCTGTACCTTTTCTTTCATTTTTTATTTCATTGTTGGTTGTTGGTCAAGGCCATAGCTTGATGATAAAGGTTTTGATGTTGGTTATGAAACCATCATGTATTTGACCTCCAAAGCTCAAGGCTTGATTTTTGGTTTAAAAAAAGTGTGAAAAATGGATTGTTGGTTTTCTTTGGTTATTCTCTTTTGAGCTTGATGGTGAGTCCAAGAAATGAGGTTTTTGAAACCATGGTGTTGATGGACTCTAAAGCTCACTTCCATTTTGTAAGATTGATTAGGGTTAAAGAGTTCATTCTTTAAAAAGTCTAGAGTTTTGGAGCCTAATAAGATATAAAAGTGGATTTGCATTCATATTTATGTTTCAAAGCTCTTGCATTTCATGTTTATATTTCCAAGCCTTGCATATCATATTTAGATTTCAAGTTATCATCTAAATCTTGAAGATAAGAAAATGGGCTTGCATTATCATGTTTAAATTCCAAGTCTTGCAAACCATGTTTAAATTTAAAGTCATCGCCTAAACCTTGAAGACTTAAAAATAGACTTGTATTCTCATGTTTATATTTCAAGTCTTGCACCTCATATTTATATTTCCAAGTCATAACCTTATAATGATATTAAGAAGGAGACTTGCATAACATGTTTATGTTTTGATGATAATAAGGGATTGTTTGTGTTATGTGTGTTAATAGAGGAGAAGAATCCTAATTTTGAGTTGGGACACGCAAAATGACCAAAACGCCCATGCGGCCTTTTAACTCGATTTGCGTGTCGACTGAGCCCAAACCTCACTAAAATGTTTTAAAACATGTTTTTAAGCTATGATTAACCATTAGCTAAGCTCGAGTGGTCTCGGGCAATTTTTAAGTAAAATTACCATTTTGTCCCTCTCTTTGCAGTTTTAAATTTTGAGATTTTTGATTCGTAGAGCGAAACCTAAGCAATATTAGGCTCAAATTAAAGGTTATTAGATTCTAATTATTAATCTAGAGTCAAAATTATTTATTTAGGGTGATTAGAACCTAAAATTGCTTAAAAACACCCAAATTGCTTACTAATTCACCTAAGCCCTTAATTGCAAATTCTCTAATTTGCAAAGATACCTACCTACACCTAAATAATGCATGGAACACACAAATTTCTCCTCCTTGGGCTGTAATGGACGAAATTATTGATGCCATTATGCATCATAATAATTGCCCAAAGATACACTAAAACAAAATGCCAAAATGTCACCATGAGACATAATTCCCTAAATTCATACAACTTGTCTTGAATCCATGTTTTCCTCCCTTTGTTCCCCATGAAAATCCATCAACCTTCCTCCTTCATTTGTCCATTTATGAGCTTCAAAATCTCTATAAATAAGCATGCTTGAAGAGGTGTTAGAAGCCTTTGATCATAACTTACACAATTCTAGTTCTTAGGAGCACCAAAAGTTTTCTTTCTTCCTCCTCCTTGGCCGAATTCTCTCTTCAGTTTTTCAAAGAGATTTTCTTCCATTTCACTCAAAGAAACCAAGTTCTCTTCCTTTCCTTCAAATTAGATTAGATAGGGAGTTGTTTCTAAGTTCATTTTATGCTATGACAAGTTATGTTTCTAGCTCAAAAATGATGATTTCATGGACTTTCTTCTAGCTTTCAATTTCGGTTTTGTTTTCCCCTTTTCTTTTAAAAACATTTCGGCCTTATGGCCTAGATTATGATGAGACCATGGTTTGATGATGAGGTTCTTGAGAGTTGGTTGCAAAGCCTTCACAGGTTAGACCTCTAAAACTTGAAGGTTTCACTAGTTTTTAAAGCTTTACAATTTCATTTTTCTTTCCTTATTTTTCTTTAATGATTTCGGCCAAATAGCCTAAGAAGGAATATAATGATAGCTTGATGATGAGGACCTTGAGAGTTGGTTGTAAATCCATCACAAGTTAGGCCTTTAAAGCTTGAAAATTCCACTTGATGCAAAACTTTAAAGAATGATGTTTTTATGATGTAAAAATAAAGATCTTGAGTTTAGAACTTGAAAGATGTATTTTTCACTTTGTCTTGCTAAGATATATATATTGGGTTGAATTTATATTTCTCTAAAGTCTTGGAAGAGCTCTAGTAAAGAAATAAAAGGAACTTGCATCCATGTCTAAGTTTATGCCTTGCATAACCATGTTTACTTTTAATGTCATCACTAATTCTCAAGAATAAATAAATGAACTTGCATATCTCATGTTTAAATTTTCAAGCTTGCATTTCATGTTTATATTTCAAGTTGTCACTTAATCTATAAAGATAATAAAGAGGTTGCATCTCATATTTATTTTATGCTCTCACTTTATTTTATAATGGCTAAAAGAATCAACGCATGGCATGTTTATTTTATGTCATCACCTAAAAATCCTAGAGCTCAAAGACTTGCCCAAGTATCACAAGCAAAGTTGGAAAATGGTAGTATCACTTTCAATTTCCCTAAGATTATTGGAGTTAAAGAATTCATTCTTTAAGAAGTCTTGAGTTTGGAGCTTAATAAGATGTAATAAGAATTCTCTTCTCCTTCACCGGTAGTGTGGACTCCCGCGCTCCGGTTTCTTAAGATTCTCTTCTCCCTCCACTTGGTCAGTGCGACTATCCGCTCCAGTTTCTTGCATCATGTTTATATTTCCAAGTTGTCACCTTATAAAGACAACATTAAAATGGGTTGCATAGCATGTTTATAATTCTAGCTATCACTAAATCTCTAAAGCTCAAGACTTGCTCCTTTTATCTTAAGAGAAAATTCTAATCATGAACATTCTTTCAATGTATAAATCGGCCTCATGATTATAGAGGCTTAAAGTCTTATAATTTCTTTAAAGTTTAACAAAAAGAATTAGTTACTAAAGGAGTTTTGAAGCTTTGCAAAAATTATACGGGAAACTAGTACTTTATGTATACTTGAAATGTGGTTTTATGCAATTATATAAGGTTCATGATTCAGCTACCTATCTGAGTTTAGTACTACTGTATGATGATGGTTTAATATGTTCAAAGTTGTGATGATTATGATTTATTGTTAAGAGAACGATTCTATGCATGTTAGAAATAAAACTAGCTTCCAAAAAGGTAAAAGCAAGATTTCTAGAACTCTAGAGAATGGAATTTGTGCGTTCTTCAGAACCTTTAGCAGCCCTAAGAACCAAGTACTATTGTGTTTATATAAGGGAGAATGATTCATAATTGGTTTAGTAATTGATTTTAGCACCATAAGGAAAGCCGGTAATGAGAAAGGGTTAAAAATGCAACTTCTAGCACACGTGAAGCCTTAAATATAACTTGCTGCCTATGTTGTCCCATATAGTTTAATAATGTTCTTAAGGCTTATAATTAATGGTAATAATGATAATGAATCCTTTAGATGCATGATTAATTAGTATGATAATTGAGGTTACCCGATTCTAAAGTTTCGGATGTTTAAGGGTTTTCGGTAAGAATTTATGATGATAGTTCTTTGAAGTTTGAAATGATAAGTCTATGAAGTGATTTGATGCTTATTAAGTATTTGATATCATTGAATGATTCCCGGGCTTGCATGTTATAGTTACTGTTGCAAACAATGAGAATGCTTTTGCATGAAATAATGAAATATTATTTGTTATTTAAAAATTTACCCTTGTTGCCTGGAAGAAAGTATATTACTTAAAAGTGTAATTTGCAAAGGTTCTGGCTAGGAAAGACTTTGTATTTAAGTGTGTCCATTTGTGACCCACCTCTCTTTCCTGGGAATCTCCAGGATGCATGATTACAGTTG
This sequence comes from Dalbergia oliveri, assembly GCA_030441495.1. NCBI lineage: Eukaryota > Viridiplantae > Streptophyta > Magnoliopsida > Fabales > Fabaceae > Dalbergia > Dalbergia oliveri. The sequence continues at coordinate 818,210 of JAMLFY010000023.1, forward strand.
ATATATATATTATTCCAGAATAAGACTATAAACAAGAAAATGTTATAAATGATTATGAATTGAGAATTGTATTATGATATAACATGCAAAGACTTAAAGGTGACTCAAAATATATGAGGAAATGACCCTTTGGACCCATCAGACTATAGGTGGTGAGAAGGTGATCCTGAGAAAATGATCCTTTGGACCCGTCAAAACTATAGGCGGTGAAAAGGTGATTCTTGCCCCTGAGTTGTTCTCTCAAAAGGGTAGAGACGGAATTTTTACTTATCAAAAGGGATAAGTATGTGCTGGTGACGACTAGCAAGGTATGAGCTCATAACCTAGATTACTCCCAAAAGGGTGGAGTATAGGGTGGCCCCAAGGAAAATAATGATGATGATGAGATCTTAAGTCACCTATGGCACTAAAGTAATGAAATATGTGCACCATGTTCTATGCATAGCACTCATAATGTGATGATGAGAGATATGATGTTTTTATATGCATAGCATTTATAATGTGATGATGAGGTATATGATGATGCTCATGCATAGTCTTTATGATGTGATGAAGAGATATACGATAGATGGAAGTTATTAGGGCATGACATGCTAATGCATTGTAAGACGCATGATTAAAATGGACGGACCTCGGTAAAGTATATTCAAACTGAATAATGAAACTTAGCATGCTCACTATTTCTAATGACCCAGAGGTTCCTGGAGACTTTGATGATGACACTATAGTAGGAGTTGTCCTCCTGAAATTCTTTAGCAAGATTCTCACTCCCTTCGTTCCTTCCGTCATTGTCTTTAGATCCGATGGCGACGTCGTCTTGTTCGTTGATACCCCCACATGGGAGATACACTACGACTCGGAGCACCGCTCTTACCACTTTGAAGGACTATGCGCGGTTCGAGTTTTTGTCTTCTAGGACGTCCGTTCGCATACTCCGTTTCTAGTTATCATTTTCTCGACATCCCCATTTGGTGACGACATGGTCTTTGAGCGTGCACGCCCACGTCTTGTTCGATGACGAGAGGATCTTACGCACATATCCTCCGCACCTCCTCGTGACTACCCCGACTACGTCCCTGATTCAGGCATTCCAAGACGGACCGTCAGAAGGTCCACCTACTCATATGTACTCAGAGAGCTCTGCCACTACTCCCCCACGTATGAGAGCGGGGAGAGAGGAGCTGTTGTTCAGCCAAGGTTGGCAAGGCGCCATCCATGCGCCCGACCATGGAGCATCTCGTGTGCCCCCTCCCGATGGAATTCGCAGTGGATTGAGTTTGTTCCTCATTTTCAGGGTCAGCGCCATAGAGAGTTCTCGGTGATCTGAGTGTGTTTATGCACCCTAGTTGTAGGATAGCCTTTTTTGGCTTTTGAGGTTATTCTTTGTAGGTGCATATGTTTCATTATGTAATTTTCCCTTTGATGTATTATGACAGTGATGTATGAACTTAACTCACCTTTGGGAGAGAATATTATCTATCTATGTATGGTATGCTTTTGGATGTTCATATAATGGAGCCTATGTGATGAGATGTGTTTTCTTTATGCCGTTTTCCGCTTTACCTTATTTATCGTTTATGTTACGCAGCTCACGTTTTCAATTATGTTTTAAAAAAAAATGGCTCGTAATTTCACTAAGTATTTTCAAAGTATGATGAAAGAACTGAAGCAAAGAGTAAAGTTTAGTAATTAATCAGATACAACCTAGGTGTATTCGGTTAATTATTAGGGTGTTACACAAGACTTACCTCTTTCAACGTAAATGGAAACATCGATCATGGACACACCTTAATCTATATATGTTTTGGACCCAAGAGGGTATTTCAATTGAAGTTAGTTTTGTTTTCTTTCTGAGGCTTGAATCTTGCTTATATGATGTACAAAGAAATTTTATAGGATTTGAGAGCTTAAGAGGAGTGGAAATATGTTCCCTAAGGGAATAGAATCCTAATAATAAAATCTTTAGTCTTAGTGAAGAGGTTGTTTTGTTTTGTGAAAATATGGGTATGATTTTAGAAGGAATGTTAGAATGATGTTTTAAAATGGTCTTGGAATGAATGAGCTTGAATTGTGTTAAAACTTTGTTTCTTCAAATTAGGATTCTATAATGATTACCAGCTTATGTAATTGATTACCAGGATGATTCTTTGTGAACGGATAGTTTTTGGTTCTGGTAATCGATTACTAGCCTATGTGATCGAATTACCAGGATGCTATTTGTGCTTGGAACACGTTTTTGATTTCGGTAATCAATTACCAGTACATGTAATCAATTACCAGAACCCAAATGTACAAATAAGTGTGTTCTAAGTGAGATAATGTGGATTGATGACCATACATGCTTAAGTTTTGAATTATGTGAATGATGATCCCTAGTATGTTACATATATATATATAACATGTTAAGCATGGCATATGCATTAGCTGAGTCGGTCCTTGATTTCGGCAACTGGGTAGGAGCATGTTTATTGCTATAAGATAACAATTGATATTATGCTTATGGATATATGCAAAGAGATGTTGATGATGGCATGCTTATGTGAATTATTTTATGATGAATCGCAATTATGATTGAGATATTTGAGATGCATAGTTGATGTGTTTTATGAGCATGAAATGTTAATTGATAAGTTATGATGATGTAATTAAATGCTCATGTTTGCATCTCTAATTAACATACTAAGATTTAAGGTGACATAAGACACATGGAAATGATCCTCTAGACTCCAGGAATTAATGGTTAGGAGAAGTGATCTAATAAGGACCCTTTAGACTCAGGAATTAACGGTTATGAAAGGTGATCCTATGCCCCCTAGTCCATACTCTGGAGTCAAGAATTTAGCTTATCAAGAGGATAAGTATAGACTAGTGACGACTAGTTAGGTATGAGCTCATAACCTAGAACTCTCAAAAGGGGGAGAGTATTAGGATGCCCCCATGTAAAAGAGAATAAGAAGTTTAAGTCCCCTAAACGAATAATGAGGAAAGATCATGTTAGAAGAATTTACATTCTCTATGCTTTGCCCACTTAATATGACTCTATGATATCTTACTTATGGCATCGACATGCATTCATGACTTAGTATGTTGCATTCATGCATTAAGATTCATGCTAAAATGTACGAGCCTCGGCTAATGGTATTCGAAAATAATAAACGAAACCTATGCATATTCTCACTATTTTCATAATGAACCCTGGTTCCTGAAGGACATAGATGATGACACATGTTAGGAGGTGAAAACCTTACTGAGATTCTTATATAAGTTTCTCATCCCTTTTTCTTTTCCTTCCATCTCGTCTTTAGAGGTAGATGGCAACCTTTGTGATCTACATTGATGCTCCCACCTAGGAGATGCACTTCGATGCTGCTCCGAGACTTATCATTTCATGGTAGGATGTGATCTCTGCCTTTTTGTCTTCATGGAGCGGCCCTTTGCACACTCGGTTACTAGTTATAGGTTCTTCGCTGCCACGTTTGCCGATGACCTCATTTTTCAGCGTGCCCACCCGCGTTGAGGCGGATTCCTTACTCGCCTTGCTACCTCAGTCATTTGTGATATCCCCCTCTATGTGCCATGGTCACCACCTCACCCGACGGAAGCACGGTTGGGACCTATTGAATTCACCCACCTAGCTTTCTTCCAATGGTCTCCGTCCACCGTTCCTATGATGCTAGGAGGTGGTAGTGACGGAGAGGCTATTGTCATGCAGCGAGGAAAGGTGTAACACCCTAAAAATTATGTAAAAATTAATTTGAGTTTTGTTAGTCGTAATTTTAAAAATTTAATAGTTTAGCAATAATGAGGGTGGCCCAACAGACGTATAAAAAAAAAAGTTGGGCAGGGATGAATAGTAACCTTGCGGGCCCCATGGACCCACCAGAACGCTAAACACCAGATCTAGGACCAAAAAATGCTCGGAATTGTGAAAAGAGAGGGTTAAGGTTAGAAATAGTTAGAAATAAGGATTTTATAGCTGAATTTAATTTTTGAGTAATGTCGGTATAATCTGTGCGCCGTTACCCATTCGGTGAGATTTCGGTATGCGATTTTAACACCGAAAGATATTTCAATCACCACAAATGGATAAAGTTTATCCTTTCAGGACATGTGGAAGGCAAATATCTTGGGATCCAAGATTTAATTTTAGCCATCCATTTTGCTTTCTTATATTAATGTTTATCTAACTACATAATATCTTCTACATGCATTAAATACATGAAACACAAACACAATCTTCTCCAACAAGCCATTCTAACTTCGGCCAGCAAGGGAAAAAGGGAGTAGCCATCATTTTCACCTTCAAGAGCTTGTTCTTGAGTTCTAGGTCCATAAATCCTAAGCTAGGGTTGTTAAAGTTTCAAGATTCCTTTACAAAAATTCATCTACACCTCAAGCCCTACAAATCTAACCTATTAGAATCCTAGTTCCTCACCAAACCCTACCTTGCTACCTCACTCTCACTGTGTTAGAGAAGGGTTGGGTTTGATTTGGAGAGCTTTGGAGTGGAAGGAAGCTATCCTAAAGCATCTTGGGGCCAAGGAGCCATTAAGACACTCAAAATAGGGTTTTTGTTGCCTTTCTTTGTCAAATTTTTCTATTCTATTTTGGGTTGAGCTAGGTCCAAAATTTTTAGTTATATTGGTTGATATTATGTTGATATTGATGTGTTAATTTTGGTAGTAGATGTGGATGATGATAAAAATCACTTTTATTAAAAAGATGTTGAGTGATACTTGTTAGATTTTCGGGTTTCTTGCAGGCAGCGTATGATCACGGTTTTTCTGGGCATGTTGTAGTCATTTTCATGAGCTGAAAAAATTATATGTCCAACTTAACATCTTGCACTAGTCCCATGAATTTTCTTGGGTTCTAGTTTTGGCTTAACTGCTTTAAAAAAATCAGAACTGAAATTGTATAGATGCTGCTGAAATGTTGAAACTGGAGTAATAAAGTTATCCGATTTTATTACCATAGTAAATGATTGAATGAGCCTTTGAAATTTTTACCCAAAGTTAATAACATATTGAAGTGTCCCTATAAATTTTATTGTGAGTTATTTCAATCATTTACAGAGGTAAAGAATTAGGAGAACCTTGGTCTGTTATTGGTGGTCCCTAACCACTAAATTTGTACAATTTACTGAAGGAGTTAGAGAGCTCCATTTTCCTTGAAATTTTTATAGGGTCTCCTAGACACATTGGAAAATTTTGGTGACCCTTGAATCGAGCAGCTGGTAGGGAAAATGAATTTTGCTAGTTAAGCCCAGTTCTGCCAATATGCTGGAATTGAATTACAAATGTTGATTTAGTAGTATGATGACTTGTAATTCAACTAGGATATGAATTAATGCATACTATGAACTCTAATGATTGATTTATGAGAAAATAAAAATGATTGCATTGTACATGAATGCATATATATGGTTTATGCATGCCTTGAGGAAAAGAGAAGTACTTGATATTAAATGTTTGGCCATGTAACTTGTGACACATAAATGCATGCTAGAGGAATTGAAGAGTGGTTTATGAGGCATACTTGAAATTTAATTGTGAATGAATGCCTTTATGTGCTTTATGCATGCATTTGGAAAGAGAAAAGAGAATGTACAAAGTTTACTCATGCATGTTCTGACATATGGACAAAACAGAAACAAGACTTAGGTTGAATGAGGGAAGGAAATAGAAAGAGCAACGCCCCAATTTATAGTCGATAGACGTATCGGCTAGGAATAAACTGTGTGGTTCGAAAATGGAAAAAATGAAGTCTGATGATCACGTCTAGGAATAAGCTCGGTCCGTAGCGTCTATTTCCCTTGTGTGGTGTGATCCACTACAAATACCATTTGGTATAAATTATCTATTGTGGAATTGTCCACGACAAATACCCGTTGGTATAAACTAAGTCTTTCCTATGTCAATGAAAAGAGAAAATGCACTGATTTGATCCTTGTGGCCATAAGTGAAACCATGTTACTTTGAGATAAGTTCATTGCATGTATTATATGCTACTCATCTTATTCTGAATTGCCTGCCTTGTTTAATTTAGAAATTGTTGGAATATTATAAGATATATGCTTTAAGAGATGAAATGCTAAAAGAAACCCACTCGGAAGAATGGATTTTGAACGTTAAAGTGAATCTTTGATATATGTTGCATGCTCACATTTTCTTAATAAACCGAAGTGGCTTGGGGCGATGACGATGACATTATGATGGTGTAACTGTAATTGCCCTACAAAGAATTGTGAAATTCTTACCCCTATGTTTTTGTGTTTCCATGTCGCCTCCAGGTTGATCCAGAAGACAATGGACTGCAACTTGAAGTACTTGGAATCATGGTGCTTATTAGTTGATGTTTTTACTTCCTGATTAGTTAGAGTTGTATGTATGTAAATGAAACAGTGAACGTATTGTATTAAATCTCTTAGAAGAGCTTCTTGTTGTACTTAATTATGTATTTAAATAAATATTTTGTTTCTTCGTTATACATTTTAATAGAATTACGCTTAGTTACTTCACAAAGCGATCAATCTTGCTATAGACATTTAAGAAAGGTCCGCTAGTTATGAAGTAACAACTCTCAAGTATGATGTCATGACTTAAGGATAAGGTTGTACTTGGGAGGATATTACAGAGGAGCCACATCTATCAATGGAGAAGCCCTGACCCCACCAAGGTACCCATGTTCACTTGACTACCGTCTTCTCACACCTGACGAGCTAGCCTGGATCATCACCTTTCTCCCTCAGGGAGTGACAATAGTAGAAGTTCTAGTGGACCTCAAAGCGCTTGTGCACATTTATGGATAGGATAGCCTTCTTTTCCTTTTTGATTTAGAGGTTATCTACCTAGGCACACCCTAGTAGGAGTAGTGGGGAGGAGAGGTTTTGGCTAGCTTGTATTTAGCGTCTTTTCATGATTTCTTTTTATGATTTCTATGGATGACTGTACTTAACCTAACCTTTGTTGGTGGGTAAGATGCTATGCTATATATATATATATATAGCATCTTACCCATCAACAAAGGTATATGTATATCTTGGTGTGTAAAGAGGAACACTTGATGTTAGTGATATATGAATCTATAATAATATGGTTATGCTCATGATTTTGTGGTATTGGTATTGCATGTATACTCATACTATGTTTTGTTCCTTTCCTCTTGTATGTAAGATGGGTGATGTATCCTTTTGAGAGCGTGGCTCATGATTTGTTTTAAGTTCAAAAAAAAATACCTATATTTTTACTAAGTATTTTATAAATCTTAAAGTTAAGAATGAAACAAAAGTAATGACTAATAATTAACTTGAATGCATCCTAGGTGTGTTCGATTAAATATTAGGGTGCTACATTTTAGTATAGGAGAGTTTCGTTCTCACGAGCTTAGATTGCCTGACTATGCTTCTTAAGCATGATGCGATAGTTATGTCATGTGCGGTGCTTTGCCTGATAAGCTATAGGATGGAAATGCATAACCCCTAAATATGCATGTGTACTACGGTAACTAGCTCACTTTACATGGACTATTGAGCTTGATCATCTCATTGTTTACGTTTCTGTGGTTAGGAACCAATGGTGCAACCAGACAGGATAGGACTTCGACTCGAGCAATTAGAATAAAGAGGCAGAGAGGCCCTCAAGGACATGGTAAGGGCCATGCAAATTATGTTCGAAACAGATCAGTTAAGGCGATACTTGTCATAACACTGTTGAGGGACTCGAGTACGTCTGGTTCAGAGAATTCTATAAGGTGAAACCATTACTATTTAAAGGGACCTTGAACCTAACCAAGCTTACAACTAGATTAAGAGCATGGAGAAGATCTTTCGGTAATCACCTACTGAAGAGTAGAAGGTGACCTTTGCTACCTACATGCTGTGGCGAATGCCAAGTTCTAGTGGACTGGCACCAAAGACTATTGGAAGCATCCAACACAATGATCAACTGGGAGATGTTCAAGACTTGCTTCTATGAGAAGTACTTCCCACATTCTCTGAGGAATGCTAAGGATGTAGAATTCATGTAGCTAGTCCAAGAAGGGATGAGTATCGTGGTACACTGCAAAAGTTTGAAGAGCTGATCAAGTTCTCCAGATTTTTCAAGGGAACCCCGATGAATTCTGAAATGCATCAACTATGAGGCTGGGTCGAAGCGGAGATTAATGTCACCATTGCACACTTGGAGATTAGGGACTTCCCACCCTAGTCAACAAGTACTCGTTGAGGATGGACACAAAAAGTTGAGCACATCAAGTGCTAAAAATTTCACCAAGAAACTTGCGCGCCAAGCTCAGAGCTTAAGGGCGTATAGGCATAGCTCGGGTAGGTTTAGGCCACTAGGTGTAACACCCTAAAAGGACCCAATTACACTTAAGTTCACATTTGGATTCTATTCATTGTCCCTTATGCCTTGCGTTCATTTTATTTTGAAATTAACTTAGAAAAATAGTGGATAATTTTTTTCTTTTAAATTACTTTTCAAAAGCTTAAGCCTAATGATAAGTGAAATACATAGCGCTTACGTAGGTGGTAATCAAAGTTACTTTGTTTATTTAATTTAAATAAGCGGAATAAGGGACTAAATATAGAAATATCGTCACATAAATTGAAATATACTACTTAATACATGAGTCATAACAGGGCATATAACATAGTGATAAGTTATTACAAATAACAATATAAATTCTACTACTACGTTCGTTTCTCACAACTATAACGTAACTAAAAATCAGAATGATAATTCTTGAAAGATTTGAATTCTTCACGTGCCTCTCCTTCCTTAGCTATAGCTCCGTTGCTTTAGTGGACCCCTTTCTCTAGTAACGACAATGGAAACGAAACATAGGAGTGAGAAATACAAGATTTCTTAGTAGGAGTTCCTACTTGTACTAAAGGTGTCATTGTTGTCGTCCCAGTCACTTCGGCTTTATTATAAAAAGGTAGACGTATAAATGGTTCAATTACTAAATTTTCACAAACATAATTAGCCGAAGTGCGGTTACTTTTAAACTATTGTTGAATATTAGTAGAGGCATATATAACATAACTCATCAATAACTATTTAACACTTCACCTAATAATCTCTTTGCAAACTTCACAACACATAAACATTTTCATCATGATATTCATGCATAACACTTTACTTTCTTTCATTAACATATTCCTCAATCACTCATAGATGAATATATCAATGCCTTAGATCACCCTAAAAGGGTAATGAGCTCATACCGTGGTCGTCGCCACAACCTTTTGGTTTACTTTCCATTACCATGATCTCAATGGTTTAGGGGTTAAGCCGTGAGCTTAGATCAAGTCCACTTTTCCAACTATCATTGCTACTTGTATAGGCTTTACTTTTATTCTTCCTGAGTGAAATCACCAATACCTTAATCCCCTTTTGAGGATTAAGAAGTGAGTTTGATCATTTATTATTTCATTTGAAACATGAATGTATACACATCATTATGTAATCATTAATAAATCATGGCACAGACAACCATTTCATATCTCATCATTATATCACTTCATGCCAAAACAGTAGAGATGTCATGTATATCTCATAGTAATTAGCAAATAATCTCATATAAGATCTCATATAGATTTCCCATAAATGATTTGTATTAAGCAACTCAAGCTATCAAGTTGAGTCCTAGTGTTCCTAAAGGGGATGTCTTTGTTGGTATGTGTACATTATGAATGTCTTTCTTTGTACTCTTTAGCATTCCCTATTTGATTATTGCATTTCAAAATATTATTAGAGGTTCTTTATATACTTTTAGGCTCCCCTATGTTTGAAGATTATTGCAACTTAGATCCTTAAAATCTCTTTACAAGACTTGAATCTTCTATTTATAGTTCTAACGTCATTTATAAGAAAATTTGTAACTTTCTGTATACTTATTATCTCAGCCTTTTAAATATAGTTCCAGATTCTTAACTCATCAAACTTTCCATTAAGGGTAATTTCATTAAAAATACATTTATTGTTATGCCATAGTACCCTTGTAAATTTATCCCTTTCCAGACTCTCTCAGCACACTATCCCGAAATTTTATTTATCATTCAATATTTTTAGTGCAAAGATTTATGCATAGCATACATGGGTGTGTTTCTATATGTGTTAGCTTTCCAATAGAGTTAAAATCAATCCATTTGCATTTTTCTAGAGTGAGTTACACCTATTTTAGTACTACAAGGTCAGATTTAGAGTTTCAGTCTTTAGCTTAACTTTAAAAATTTATATCTTGAGCTAGAGAACTCCGTTTTAGGTGATTCTTTTTGGAGAGTGTTCTATAATGTGTCTACTTTGTATTAAAAATAGTTCTATCCCAAAAAGCTTCATATTCTGTGAGTTTCATATCTCGAACTAGCTACTGCCAGAAATAGCAAAAAAATCAGCACCTATCATTTTCATGTTTGATGTTACTTCCTCAACACAAGGACCATCTACCATGTTTTTAAGCCATATATAAGCATGAAAACATCATAAAAACATTTTAACAGAGAAGTGCATGCAATGATTCATAAAAATATATTTCACAAACAACCATTCAAAACTTTTGTCAATAATACAAGCTTGAGGCATTCTAACCATGGACAAGGTTAGACACCAACAATGCTTGAACAAATAAAGAAGAAACTCCTACCTCTTATGTAGGGTCTAAAAAGAGTCCTTCTTCTTCCTTGAGCTTGAGCAAGATTCCTTGGAGTGGATGACCCTCCTTGTATCTTGGCTCTAGAACCTGAGTGCTTAAGAAAATATCTTTCACTAGAGTTAAAGATTGTAACTCTTGTAAAGGCTAGTGAAAGTTTAGGCTTAGAATTTAAGTGTTTGGATGAAGTTTGGAAAGTAAAGAGAAGTCTTTGAAGAGAAGAACATAAGAAGAAATGGTAGAGAAAGAATAAGAGAGAATAAAAATTGGAGAGTTTCTAAGGCTTGAAGACTAGTAAGAGTGTATGTATTTTATAAGAGTTAGATGATGTAGCTCTTGTAAATCATGGTGAGGTCTCTTTGTGACTTGGAAAATGGAATGAAAGGAAGAGAGTTTGAAGAGTATTTATAGTGGAAAGATGAAGAAAGAAGAAGAATGCTTGCATGATTTATGCAAGCATGTTGGCCAAATTTTGGGATGAAAATGCTCCTTGTTTCATGCAAAAATGTTAGCCTAATTTTAGGATGAAAATGCTCCATGTTTTATGCAAAAATGTTGTTGTTGGGCATGCATGGTTAGTGGAAGTTTCTAACCTTTAATGCATGTATGCATCATAGATTTACATCATGTAACCTTATGCTTTAATAGGTGTTTTTAATTTTAACATAGACTTGTCTATGTGAATGTATGTGTTTAAGAATGTGCATGATGTATGTGATTGAATTATTGTATTGTTTTCTTAATCTAATGGCTTAGATTCATTCTTGTTTTAAGACAAGTCTAGGGATTTGTGCAAATGGCATTGTTGTAATTATTAAAGCAGTGGCATTGTAGTAATTATTAAAGTAGTGGCATTGTAGTAATTTCTTTAACCAAAAGAAGGGTATTTTTGTAATTAGACATGAATGATATTCTTGTAATTCCAATTATAGAGTAAGGGTATCTTTGTCATTTAATAAGGCAAGGGTAGTTTGGTAATTTCTTTTACATAGCAAGGGTATTTTTGTAATTTCTACTAATGATGACATTTTTGTAATTCTTTGCATCTTTCTCTAGACACACTTGAATATTCTAATAATATTTGTTATATTTCATAACACTTGTCCAGATTTTATTGGTTTTGCTCTTTTTCATCTAATTAATTAATTAGGGTTAATCGATATTTATCCTAGTTGTGAATTTGGGATGTTACATTTATCTCCTTCTTATTAAAAATTTTGTCCTCAAAATTTGATACCTGTGAATAGGTTCGAAATTCTTTCTGCATGTCTTTCTTAGGCTCCCACGTGTGTTCTTCCATTCCATCATTCCTCGGGCCACTTCCAGAGATACGGATTTGTTCTAAGCTACTTAGTGCCACGATCACGATTTTCATTGGTGGTAATTCAAAAGTTAGGTCATCTCTTAATTGTATAGCTTCTGGCTCAAACACATGACTTGGGTCTGAATGATACTTTCTCAATTGGGACACATGAAAAACATTATGCACGTTGGACAGATTCAGTGGTAATGCAATTTGGTAGCGGAGGGACCTATCTTTTTGATGATTTGAAAGGGTCCTAAGAATCTAGGGCTTAGCTTTTTGACTTTCATTGCACGGCCTATACCTTTGTAGGAGTAATCCGCAAGTACGTGTTCGCTTCTTGAAATTCGAGAGGCTTCCTTCTTTTGTCAGCATAGCTCTTTTGCCTCTAGGGAGTGAGGATCTTCCCTAATTCTCCTTATTTGTTCATTGTCTCCTTTACCAAATTAGGGCCCAAGATACTTTGCTTACTCGGGTCACACCAACAAATGGCGATTGACATCCTGCCATATAAGGCCTCATAGGTTGCCATCCCAATGTTAGAGTGACAACTGTTATTGTATGCAAACTCAATCAATGGGAGGTGCTTATCCCAACTTTTGGCTGTCTAAGACACACGCCCTTAGCATATCCTCAAGGGTTTGAATTGTTCTTTCGTTGTCCATCGTTTTGAGGGTGATGGCAGTGCTCAAACATAATCTTGAGACCAAACGCCTTTTGCAAAGCTCCCAGAATCTCGAGGTGAACCTTAGATCCCTGCTTGAGACAATGGTCTCAGGACTCCATGGAGCCTTACTATCTCTTGGATGTATAGCTAAGCTAACTTTTCCAAGGGGTAGTTTGCTCGAATGGGTAAAAAGTGAGTAGATTTAGTCAACCTATCCACGATTACCCATACGGAGTCATGTCCAGTATGTGTTCTTGGCAATCTTATCACAAAATCCATGGATATACCTTCCCACTTCCATTCGGGATTTCGAGAGGTTGCAATACTCGGAAGGGCTTTGATGTTCTATCTTCACTTTTTGACATACCAAAAAATTTTCCACTATATTGCACATTTGCTTTCATTCGTAGCCACAGAACATCCTTTTTAGGTCATGGTACATCTTGGTGATACCTGGGTGTATGCTAAATTGGATTTTATGGGCTTCTTCTAAAATTTTTGAATATGGTTCCATGCATTGGTTGGTAGCTTGTTATATGTGAAAGCCTTACAACCCCTTAATGTATGTCCCTTTAAAACTCTTGGTAGCCATTTTGGAAATTGTTTATATTCGAGTCCTTATAAATTTCTTGGTTATGCTTCTTCTAGTAAAACTTGTCACATGCATCATGATTTCTTGAATTATATTGAGCAAGTGTTAAATGATCCTTTCCCCATCAAGCGCTAACCTACCCTCCCTTCAAACCCTTTTCAAGCTCCAACCTTGTGTAATTCATGAGTATTAACTTATACTTCGCCCTCTCACCTACACTAACCAATACACATGTTGATGAGTGCTCAAATTGATAGCAAACCTTCATATTACCCAATTTTTTATCAAGTTTGTCTCCCTTTTTCTTCATTTTGGTTAGTCATGCCTATCCAACCAATGTAACCGTATACGTGACGAATTTCGAGGGCAAAAATTCTTTTTAAGGAGGGGGGTAATGTACGCCCGATTTTGTGTACAAATGACCAAAATGCCCCTAGGTCATTTTACCCGGAAAATGAGGATATTGTTCTAACCATCCTCAAAGGGATGTTTTGATGTTGATAGGGGATTATATGTGTTGCGGTGGTATAGTAGAAGAATCTCATTTTTGAGTTCCAACACGAAATTACCAAAATGGCCCTATGGCGTCGTCATCATTATTGCCCATTCAGCCCTGAACTTCACCAAAGGTTTTAAATGATGTTTTTAAGTGATGTTTAACAATAGGTTAAGCCAGGTCCCTTGCCAATGTAAAAATTACCGTTTTGCCTCTAGCTTATTGCATCTTAGGCCTAATGATGTGATTAGCAAAACCTAAGCAATATTAGGCTCTAATTAAAGATTAAGTTCTAATTACTAATCTAGAGTCGAAATAATTAATTAAGCTTAATTAGAACCTAAGCTTGCTTAGAGAAACCCAAAATCCTTTTCTTTATTTTAGACATTATGTCATATTTTCATAAATAGTAGATTCCAATCAATTTCCTTAAATCATAGAAGATGTCACATGATGAGATTCCTCCCTAATAAAGGTGGATTTGCATTAATTATGCAAGACCACTCTTTAATCTTGTCTTGAACCAATTTACTTCCATTTCTCACCTACACTCTATTTACAACTCCTAAGTCATGTCATAACCAAATCAACTCCTAAACATACACCTAAACCAACATTAGGGATTTTCTTTCCCCATTAGGCCTTAATGCAATCAGCACCTCGCCAAAAAGCATCCATCACATGTTGAAACTTTAATTAAAGAATGATCAAAGAGACATGATGCCCATACCTTTGCCATACTTGCCCATGCCTTGAACCAGATCCCAAAATATGCCTTGCAAGAGATATTTTTCTTTCCTCTCAATGGCCGACACCTCCCAAAGGCACCTCCATGTGTTGCAATTTTTCTATAAATATGCATCCAAGAAAGCTTGCAAACATTTGCTCACTTGTGCAAAGCTTCAAGGTTTCCTTTCTTTGAATTCTTCTTCTATTCTTCATCTTTTCAAAGACACATCATCCTCTAACATTTCCTAAACACAAACACCATAAGCCTTCCTTTAAACATATAACCATTCCATTCCCAAGCCAAGAACCCAAGATAAACCTTTCTTTCCTTCTTTTTCCTCTTGGCTGAATTCATTCCCAAAGCTTCAAGGAAGAAGTTGTTCTTCTCATCTTGTTTCAAGATCAAGCTTCCAATTTTTCAAAAGAAAATTCTTTGGCAGGGATTTGTTTGAGTTTTCTTCTATCTTCTTCTCTTTTTTTTCATGAGAAATAAAACAAAAGGAGTTGTTACTAATGTTGGTGTTGTTGTTATTGTTAATTCTCTTGTTTCCTTCCATTTTCGATTTTTATCTTCCCTTTTGTTTGCTTCCCTTTTTGGTTTTATTGTTGTTGGAAACCATGGCTTGATGATGAGAGATCTTGGTGTTGGTTGTAAAGACCACCATGTGCTTGACCTCTAAGATTCAAGGTTTGGTTCATCTTTGGTTTTAAAAGAATGATGAAAATGGTTTATTGTTGGTTGTTTTTGTAAGTTTCTTTGAGCTTGATGATTAGTCTAGACAAATGAGGTTCTTGGAACCATGGTGTCAAGAGATCTAAAGCTCATTTCCATTTTGGTTAAGATTGATTGGGGTTGAAAGTTGATTCTTTAAAGTCTTGAAATGAGCTCTAGCAAGATAAAGAAATGAACTTGCATCATGTTTATATTTCAAGTCCTTGCATTGCATATTTATATTTGAGCCTTGCACTTCATGTTTACTTTTATGTTATCACTTAACAACTAATCTCAAAGCCTACCCATCTCAACCTTAAAGTTGAGATGTGATTTAGAGTAAATACTTTAAGAGGCCTAGAGCATTAAAATAAAGAAATGGACTTGGATTCATGTTTACTTTCAAATCCTTGCAATCATGTTTATTTTGTTAGCATATTTACTTTCCAAGTTATCACTTAATAACTAATCTCAAAGCCTACCCATCTCAACCTTAAGTTGAGATGTGATTAGAGTAAATACTTTAAGAGGCCTAGAGCATTAAAATAAAGAAATGAACTTGCATTCATGTTTACTTTCAAATCCTTGCAATCATGTTTATATTTCCTTGCCTAGCATATTTACTTTCCAAGTTATCACTTAATAACTAATCTCAAAGCCTACCTATCTCAACCTTAAGTTAGATGTGATTTGGAGTAAATACTCTAAGAGGCCTAGAGCACTAAAATAAAGAAATGGACTTGCATTCATGTTTACATTTCCTTGTCTAGCATATTTAAATTTTCAAGCCATCACCTAATAATGGTAAAAATCTAAAATGAGGCTTGCATAGCACGTTTACTTTATGTCATCACTTAAATTCCTAGAGCTCAAAAGACTTGCCCTTATATCTCCATATGGAAATTTTAACCATGGCTAATGGATGTGCCTTAGTCATGATGCAATGTTGGTTTTGATTTATAAACATGGGAAAATGTTTTCAAAGGAATGTAGTAAAGATGTTTTAAATTGGTCTTGAGGTGTTAGAGTAACCTAGAATGTGTTAAAACCTTGATTTCTGAAATTCTAGGTTCTGTAATCGATTACCAGCTTATGTAATCGATTATCAAGGGCATTATTTGAATGATTTTAGGTCTTGGTAATTGATTACCATTTCATGTAATCGATTACCATGGTGTTCTTCGTACCCAAACAGTTTTGTTTCTGGTACGATTACGAGGATATGTAATCGATTACGTGTGCCCTTCTGCTTAACAGCTTCTGTAATCAATTACCAACACATGTAATCGATTACCAGCCCAAATGTTTAAATAATTGTTTTCTAAGCAAGATCAAAGTGGATTAATGACCTTAGGTGATTGAGTTGTGTGAATGATGATTCTTAGAATGTTATATACATATATTCTATTAAGCATAGCATATGCATTAGCTGAGGTCTTTAATTTTCGCACACTGGGTAGGAGCATGTTTACGCTTTAAGATTTGATGAATATTATGCTTATGGATTTATGCAAAGGAATGTGATGCTTGCCTATGTGCTTTATGAAATGATGTTTTATGGCATATTGCAATTATGTATGATTGATTGAGATGCATGTTTGGATGTTATATGATAAAGAAATTTGGGGAAATTCCAGCTCTGGCAAATGCTTCGAATTTCCGCCAAATTTGTTAACTTAGAAAAATCTATGTCTTTGAGCATGAAATGATGAAAGATAGAGTTGCATACTCATGATAAGAAGTGATATTTCCTTTCTATTACCCCATATTAAATATAGCGATGGCTAGTTAGGATTGAGCTCATCTTAGGCGAAGATAGGAAGAAGTTTTGGTGACCATGAGAAATCGCTGGGGAAGGTGAAGTGGGTGGCTTTTGGTGACCATGTGCGAGGGTGTAAAAGAGGCTTGAAAGTTCAATTATGAAAAGTAAAGAAAAGAGGCATATGTATATATATGTTGCATTATTATCTATTAGTGCATTTAATCATGTGACATGTGCTATTTACATGTGTTGTTTATGCTTTTAATGTATTGCCATGCATACATGAGATATCTATTGCATTCATATCATTAAGACCCATGCTAAAAGACACCCACTTCGGATAATAGGATTTGAGAAATTTAAAATTGAATCTTATGCATGCACACCTCTTTCATAATAAAAACCGAAGTGGCTAGGACGATGATGACATTTGTGTTTAAGTCGGAACCTACTGAGAATCTTAAATAAAGTTTCTCACCCTTTTTCTTTCTTCCATGTTGTCTCCAGACATGAATGATACGGATGTTCGTGATCTTTCTCAGGCGCGGGTAACGAGGTCACGTCATTTACCGAATCAGGAGGTCGAGTTAAAGCATGAAGACAAGTCTAGTTTTGTTATGTTTAGCTTTGGGCTAGTGTATGATCAACCTTGACTTGTGTTTTATTATTTTAAGGTGTCCTTACATTTATAGAACATTGCTATTATGTTAAGATTATAATATATGAATTGTGTTGTGATTATACTATGGTCTACCTATATATGCTATGATGAATTGTATATGATTGCAATGTCTTATGTGTATTAATCAGGATCTGCGCATGCGCGGCTCGCATTTTAAGTTTCAAGTTAAAAAAAAAAATTAGTCGTATTTTCCTTACCCGTATTTTAAAAGATAAGTCAAGTTTTGAAGCAAAAGCATAACAACTAAATCACCGAAATGCGATTTGAAGCGTATTAGGTTAAAAGTTAGAGTGTTACATCTTTCTCTCACGAATAGCACCAAGAGTCTCCATGGTGAAACACTAGGCTTAATGAATCTCTAGTAGTTCATTTAGGAGCTATAATATGGGTCCGTTCCTAGTACCAAATCTATAGAAATCAATTTCCCTTTGTGGAGGAAATTCAGGCATGTCATAGGGAAAACATCGGAATTTCTTTACTACAGGGATTCCTTCTAATAACTTGCTCTACTTCCTCTTCACTCATCATTAGGTGAAAATGTATCCTCACTTTTCATTGCTACTATCCCCCATGATTATGGAGTTTAGTATCCTTACCTTTCTATCAGATTTAGAGGGACTAGGTAAGAATGGTTTGGGAAGAAACACTAGTGACTTATTTGGACATTTTAGAAATATATGATTAGCTAAAATCCAATCCATGTAAGACTACATCAAAGCTAGACAAAACAGACAGACTACCATGATGAAAAATCTTATCAGCTGTCTCAAATTCATAGTTAAGAAACTTAAGCCCAAAGCATTTAGAGTGGGTAAAGAAACAACTAAGACAATGTTCAAGTGGATATATGCTTCAACTTATTTGCAAGTGATATGAAATGAACGAATGTGTTGCGCCAAGTTGAAACAATACAATTAAGGGTTTTCCATTAATTATACACTTACCTTGAATCAGACGTAGATTTTGAGGCCACTCGGTGATAGCAAACACGCGTCCCGTGCCCTTGGCTTTGGTGTAAAACTTCATGATCTTTGGCACTCCCTAATAGTGCCTTGACTGTTCGCACTCAGAGCAGCATTCTTTCAATCTGCATTCCTTCGTGTTGCTTTCCACAAGTGGCACAAGGTGGTCTAACTAGAGGTTAGGGATAGCAGGAGTCTTAGGTCGATTTAGCCTTGTGTCCTAGGTTGGTTAATCAAAGGATGTTGGGTTCGTTTCCCCTGAAGCCACCTCCTTGGTAGGTTTCTTATAGGGGGTAGGAATGCTTGGTAGCCTTGTAGAAAAGACCTCTTATTCTCTTCAAACCGATGGGCGATCAATTACGATTGCAATTTTGGCCACTTGGCTTTTTCTTACTAAAGATGCATAGTCAGGAACTTTTGTGGGCTATAGACGCTAGAATGTCTGGCCTCAACCACTCTCATACTTCATACACTTCTAAACCTCATTGGGATCCCTTTGGTAGCTAGTTGAATGTTTATTTAGTTCTTCGAACTTGGCGTGTACCCAAGCACTTCGCTTTGTTTAGGTGAAATTCTACTCTTCCTTCCCTTCTCCTTTTCAGGTCTGAAAATACTTCTTATGGAACGGAGGCACAAAACACCTCCCATGGTCCCCATTTCAGCATTTTCTAGCAAGCCCTTGGCACCTTTCCACCAAGCGGCAGCCTTTCCCCTTCATGTAAGTAAAGAATGCCATCTTTTGTTCATCAGAGCATTCCACCATAGAGAAAACCTTCTCTATTTCATGAATCCATCCATCAGTGATTTTGGGTTAGTTGTCCCTTTGAATTTGGGGTCAACCCTCTTAAATTCTGAATCTTCCATGTTCTTGGTTCCCAACTGACTCCTCTAACCTCCTATTCATCTGTTCCATCATCACCTTCGCTTGTGCTTACATAGCATTAGCCATCTCCTGGAGTGCATTCGGTCATCATGATTTCCCCCACTATCCCATGCGTCGTCCCGTCATCTCATTAGTTCCTAAACACACCAAACAACAGCCATTGTGTTTATAGGCTTTATACTTTAGCTAAGCATGGTAGCAACTATATGCAGATACAAGACGATCATGCATTTCTAAATCCTACATCCCATCATACAGATAAGGTTAATAGCATGATATCAGATAGAAGCACAGTGTCCATTCCCTAATTTTAAATATATGAATCTTGATACCATAATGTAACACCCTAAAAGAACCAATTACGCTAAGTCCGCATTTGGATTCTATTAAATGTCACTTATGCCTTGCGTCATTTTATTTTGAAATTAACTTAGAAAATAGTGGATAATTTTTTTTCTTTTAAATTACTTTTCAAAAGCTTAAGCCTGAACGAGAAGTGAAATACATAACGCTTACGTAGATGGTAATCAAAGTTACTTTATTCACTTAATTTAAATAAGCGGAATAAGGACTAAATATAGAAATATAGTCACATAAATTGAAATATACTACTTAATACATGAGTAATAATAGGGCATATAACATATGAAATAAGTTATTACAATAACAATATAAATTCTACTATACGTGTGTTTCTCACAATTATAATGTAACTAAAAATCGAGTGATAATTCCTAAGATTTGAATTCTTCACGTGTTGTCTCCTTCCTTAGCTATAGCTCCGTTGCTTTAAGTGGACCCTCCTGTCACGGTAACGACAACGGAAAAGAAACATAGGAGTGTATAAGATTTCTAGGTTAGTTCCTACTTGTACTAAAGGTGTCATCATTGTCGTCAAAGTCACTTCGGGTTTATTATAAAATGGTGGACATATAAATGGTTCAATTACTAAATTTTCACAAACAGATTAGCCGAAATGTGGTTACTTTTAAACTATTGTTGAACATTAGCAGAGGCATATATAACATAACTCATCAATTACTATTTAACATGTCACCTAATAATTCTTTGCAAACTTCACAACACATAAACATTTTCATCATGATATTCATGCATAACACTTTACTTTCTTTCATTAACATATTCCTTAATCACTCACGGGATGAATACATCAATGCCTTAGACCACCTAAAAGGGTAATGAAGCTCATACCATGGCCATCGCCACAACCTTTTGGTTTACTTCCTGTTGGTTGATCTCAATGGTTTAGGGGTTATGTCGTGAACTAGCTTAAGACCACTTTTCCAGGACTATCATTGCTACTTTTATAGGCTTTACTTTTATTCTATTTAGTAAATCATTAATACCTTAATCTCTTTTGAGGATTAGCAGTTGAGTTTGATCATTTATTATTTCATTTGAAACATGAATGTATGCACATCATTATGTAATCATTAATAAATCATGGCATAGACAATCATTTCATATCTCATCACTATATCACTTCATGCCAAAACAGGAGACATGTCATGTATATCTCATAGTAATTAGCAAATAATCTCATATAAGATCTCATATAGATTTCTCATAAATGATTTGTATTAATCAACTCAAGCTATCAAGTCGAGTCCTTAGTGTTCCCAAAGGGGATGTCTTGATTGGTATGTGTACATTATGAATGTCTTTCTTTATACTCTTTAGCATTCCCTATTTGATTATTGCATTTCAAAATATTATTAGAAGTGCTTTATATACTTTTAGGCTCCCCTATGTTTGAAGATTATTGCAACTTAGATCCTTAAAATCTCTTTACAAGACTTGAATCTTCTATTCATAGTTCTAACATTTTTTATAAGAAATGTGTAACTTTCTATACTTATTATCTAACCTTTTAAATATAGTTCCAATTTCTAACTCATCAAGCTTTCCATTGAAGGTAATTTCATTAAAAACACATTTATGGATATGCCATAGTACCCTTGTAAATTTACCCCTTTTCTAAACTCTCTCAGGACATATGTCAAAATTTTATTTATCATTAGTTTTTGTGGTACAAAGCTTTATGCATAGCATACATTGGTGTGTTCTATATGTGTTAGCTTTCCAACGAGTTGAAATCAATCCATTGCATTTTCTAAGTGAGTTACACCTATTTTATTACTACAAGGTCAGATTTAGAGTTTCAACCTTTAGCTTAACTTTAAAAATTTATATCTTGAGCTAGAGAACTCCATTTTATGATTCTTTTGGAGAGTGTTTTAGAATGTGTCTAGTTTGTAGTAAAATAGTTTTATTCCCAAAAGCTTCATATTTTGTGAGTTTCTTATTTCAAAGTAGCTACTGCTAGAAATAGCTAAAAAATCCAACACCTATCATTTTCATGTTTGATGTTACTTCCTCAACACAAGGACCATCTACCATGTTTTTAAGCCATATATAAGCATGAAA
>JAMLFY010000023.1:840598-856115 GCA_030441495.1 Dalbergia oliveri
AACAACTTGAATATTCTAATAATATTGTTATGTTTCATAACACTTGTAAGATTTTTATTGGTTTTGTTCTCATCTAATTAACTAATTAGGGTAATGAATATTATCCTAGTTGTGATTTGGGGATGTTACATTTATGTAACAGGAGAAACGGCAGGGAGTTAGTAACGATACGGAAAGGCACGGACAAAGAGCGAGCTCCTGCCTCCAAAGCGAGGGTACATGAATAAAACCGTTACACACCGAATAAAGGAATCCTAAGTCTATTCTCAATAGGATAGGATTCAGCGCTTATGTGATTGATTGGTACTACCTACGCCACAAAGATGCATCTTTCTTCGGTAGCCGTCATGAAAGAACTTCCAGTGTTAGCGTCCTTGACTTCAGGGTAATTTTGGGATGGTGACAGGCTTAAGCTCAAAACTTCAGGAAGCGTGTGAGTGAGGACAAAGCACCCTGAAAAACCAAGTGTTGGTTTGTGAGGGACAGTCGTCATCATAGGAGCGGCAGATGTCCACAATGAGTATTAAGAGCCTCTACACCTCCTTCCCGAGTACGTGTGGTTCGGGATAAGCTAAGGCAAAACCGTAAGGCATGTAATGCAGGGGGATAAAGGCGGGGAGTGATCAGATTGCGAAGGCACGGACAAGGAGCGAGGCTAAGCCCTCCAAGCGAGGGGTACATGAATGAACCGATTATACACCCGAATGAGAGGAATCCTAAGTCTCTATAGGTTTGGGAGTCTGCAGTAAGGAGGGCTTATATGAATTGATTAGTACTACCTATGCCACAAAGATGCATTCTTCTTCGGTAGCCCATCATGAAAGAACTCCGCGGTCACAATTTGCTTAACATGGGGTAATTTTGGGATGGGTAGTCCAATGGGAAGTTTTCCTAGGAAGCGTGTGAGTGAGGACAAGCATCCTTGTGAAGACCGTGTTGGTTTGTGAAGGGACGTCGTCAATGCATTGGAGCGCGGATGTTAATGGTCTCAGAGCTGCTACACCTTCCCGGTACGGTGTGGTTTGGGGATGAACCAAGTGGAAGCTGGTAGGCATGTAATGCCTAAGGCAGGCAGGGAGTCATCCAGGATCCAGAGAAGGCATAGACAAGGAGCGGCTCCTGCCTCCAAGCGGAGGGGTCATGAATGAACCGATTACACACCCGAATGAGAGGAATCCTAAGTCTACTATAGGTTTGGTGTATATGGATTAAGAAGCTTATATGAATTGATTGGTACTACCTATGCCACAAAGATACATCTTTTCTTCAGTAGCCCTCACGAAAGAACTTTTTAAGGAGTAAGCGTCCTTAACATAGGGTAATTTTCAGATGCGTGACCTCCTGGGAAGTTTTCCCAAGAAGCGTGTGAGTGAGGACAAAGCACCTTGAAAAGACCCGTGTTGGTTATTAAAGACAGTCGTAAATCAGATAAAGTAAGGAGGGATGTTACACAAGGCCCTAAGAAGAACTTTCACCATGGAGGATCGAGTGGTCCCAAGGGCAAGGCACCCCAAAGGCCACGGCTGCACCCTCAGAGGCCTTCAGCCTAGCATACTGTTGCCAGATGTAGAACCCGGCCACTATGCAGAGTCTTGAAAGGAACCCAAACGGCCATGACCCTAAGACCCATGACACCGGGAGGGTTTTCACCCTCAATGCGAAAGACTCGACAAAGTCCAGAAACCTCATGAGAAGGTAGAGTGAAATGAGTGGTAGGACCTTAGTTTTATCTTTTATTAAGCCAGTTCATTCATTCATATCACATGCTAGTGTTGAGTCTTTATAAATGTATGTGTCAGAACTTTCTTTTGATTCTAACTCTTACACAAGCTGGTAAACCCGTTAGGACTTGTAGATGTTGCTTAAATTGCCATTTCCTTGTTGAAGGTAGATGTTTCATTCTAGATTTAGTTTGTTTGCCTATGCATAGTCTAAACATGATTCTCGCATAGATTGGCTTTACAATAACCGTGTAATGTTAAACTATACAAACCTATCATCTTTCTCCCTACCCTTACTTGCCTAGTTAACCTATAGGTCTTTACTTGAATGTGTTAGAGGTCAACTATTATGAGGAAGAGAGTAAGGGATATGTTCTCCTTGCTACTAGTAATATAGACTTTGAGCAAAGTATTGAGGATGTACCCGTCATAGGAGACTATTATCCTTAGGTATTTCTTGGATGAATTCCTGAGTTTCCTATCCTGCGAGAGATTGAGTTCTCTGAGGCTGGTACTGGAATGAGACCTATCTCCATAGCACCCTATAGGATATTGCCCTGGAGTTAACCGGTTGAAGACTCAGTTAGAAGAACTTGGAGAAAATGTTTGTGAGACCAAGTGTATCTTTATAGAGAACCCTTGATTTTTATTTGTTAAAAAGAAGGATAGGAGTATGAGGTTTTTTCTTATATAACTATAGGCAATTGAATCGAGCACAAGTGAAGAATAAGTACCATTTACCTAGAATTGATGATTTGATGGATCGGTTGAGGGAGCGGTGTTTCTGAGATTGTTTTAGCTTCAACGCTTTAGCTCTCTTGAGAATCTACTCTGATTCGGTTTATGCTCCTGATAGTGCTTCCATCTAATCCAACCTGTTGGTGATGAAGCATTGTCATGTAGTAGTGATTGAACTTCAGTATAGCTTGGTTACACTGCTCATATAGGTTAACTCAGAAGAAGGATCAAGAACTTCTCAGAAAATGGGTTCGGTTAAGTTAAAGTGGGAAGGGAAAAGCTTTTGGCAGGGAGCAAGCAAAATAAGGTGAGCTGGTTTTCAAGAATTTTCCTTACCTTGCATAACCTTTGAAGAAATCTCTTTAGAACTCAGAAGATTTTGAGTTTGACTTCTTCTAGAATTCAAGGATTCAAGAGCTAATGACGAGCCTAGAGGACATATGTGAACAATACGCTTTCCAGATATCTTATAATCAATTCAAGCCTTGCCTTCTCATCAAAATTGTCCTCAAGAGGATTATTCTTCTTCTACCTTATCCCTCATTCTTCGAGTGGCCTTCTTAAGAGCTACATCTCTTATTCTTAGTCTTCCTCTTTACTGACACCAAATAAGGCTACAGGTAGGTTTCCCTAGGGTCCTTAAAGGAATTTCAGGAGTCAGTCATTTCCATATACTTATACCACTCATTTGTGAATGGGTAATGTAAACATTCAAAAACCTTGGTAAACAAGATCCCACAAGGAACAACAACATTTCTCTTTTTCTCTAGGGAGATGGCACTCAACATGTAGTCAAAGATTACTCTGGGCAAGCTTACCTTTCTCTTTGCTAACACACAAAATAATAGCATGTGGGGTCTGCTCGACCCGTAGGTGTTTACTCCCAACCTTAGGAGCAAAGAACTGGAGGAGGGTGAAGACTTGATGGGCCCTGAAGTTCAACATGGCAATAGTTATTTCACTAGGTTGATGATTGGAAGAAGCTCCAAAAAAGAACCGGGAGACCTCCTCTACTAAGACTCTGAGAGTCATGAAATGGGGTCTTATTCTAGACAAATGAGTCCTTATAGGAGTATGGATGATGTTAGAGAGGTCGGCTAACTCCATTTCAATGCCTCTAATATAAGAGGTCAACATGGACTCGAATACTTGCATTCAAGTTGAGAGTCAAAGTTGGTAACCATTCCTATGAATACCTGGTTGGTGAGGTTGAGAAACCCTTCCCACCCTTGGAAGGTGATGACCTCCACAGATGAGAACTTGAACTGAGCTACATTGTCCTAGCTTTGTTCAGCCATTATAGACATGAGAGAAATTGTCAATGTCCTGTTGTTGGGGTATGGGTTCATCAAACATGAAAAGTGTTCCCCATGTTTGCAATGCATCTAGAATAGTGTTTCTTTTCAGCCATAGTAGATTTTGTATATGATGAGCTGAAAGAATAAGGTAAGGTTATGAAAGAAGATTAACTCCAAGGATTTGAGAGTGAAGGAAAATTAAATGGTTTACAAGGCGTGCAGTAAAAGATGAAGGCGGAGGTGTGGCGTGTGACATAGGGGAGTTACTTAAGTGATGGGATGTGAGGCTAGGACTGAATGTGAAGCGACGTGGGAGAAAAGAATGTGAAAGAACAAAATATCACTACTTTTCATCCTATTTTAGAAAGAATGGTTGCTAATGCTTGGGATGACTTCTGAATAGAGTTACTTTTAAGCTTCATTTTCCACTTTTTAGACCTGGGATATACACCATGTTCTCACGTTACTTTGTCATCTGAACTTCATGATGCATATACACAGATTTGATCCTCAAATCTTCTTGATCAACCCATCTTCTTTACTAACTTGGCTAAATCCTGATCTTTGTTTAAATTTGTGGCCTACAAACCTGATGTCTTCACTGAGGCTTTAGATTCAGAGCATCATGAGAATACCCAAGTGTTTTGCATGACTGCTTATGTAGATTTAAAAACTTTTCTAAGTTCAAAAGCTCTTTTAAAACATGGTTTTGTGAAGATATTCAGACACTTTGGTCCTCGTATTCACAAACATTAATTCAACATCTCCTTTTGAACATGATCCTAAATCTGAAATGATGTTTAACATTCAATGTGCTTGGATCTAGAATGTTGAATAGGATTCTTAGCAAGATTAATAGCACTAGTATTATCAGAAGATAGGATTTTGGAATACCTAGGTGATAATCTTCTAGCTGGTTCCTTATCCATAGTATTCTAAGGTGTAACTGTAACAACTAATATTCGACTTGGCAATTAGAGAGTGCAATGGTATTATGCTTTTTCCATGACCAAGTGATCAAGCTTTTCCCGAAGAAGAAGTCTAACATTCCTAACTTTCAACACAATATGCCTGGACGCATGATGGTTAAGCGTTAGTTGTTACTCTTAGTATTAGAATTTTACTTGATTTTAAACTTCGAAAATCCATATGGATAGTCTACCCATGCATAGCTAAGCTGAAGTAGATCATTTGATAGAATTGCTTCCTTAACGAACCACTAGAATAGAGGTCAAACATGAAGGAAGAGATAATATGACACATGTGAGAGTAGCAACTTGGGTGCAAATTCCTCAGCACTTATAACAAGTTCAACAATGGTTATAAGACCAATGGTTCACCCAAAGACTTGAGTATAGACAAATGCGAGAAGACTATCACATCAAAAGGGGGCATGAATAAAAGAAGTCAGGGATTCCACATGTCAATAATAAATCTATATACAACATGAAATCAGAGGCATAACCCAAAACCCTACTAATTTTATGCTTACCTTAGATGAAGAAATCACAGAGTGAAAGGCATCCTTAGCATTGATTATGAAGACTTGAATCTGACACAGTCTGAGGAAGCAATCGCGTGAGAACATTACATTAGTTCACGACACTGTGGCTGGCTTGCGCCTATAGCATGGTCCAGCTCCGCTGGGCGGGTGAATGCCATGGTTCTTGCCATATATTGGGTAATTAACAATAGGTATGGGCTGACTGGAATAAGTGGGTCGCTTGGGGTTCCTTACATTGGATCGCTAGATCTTCCATATTAAAAGGTCCTCCTTTACACTTGGTGCTTGAACCTCGGGTTTAATTTTACACTTCCCTTGTATGTTGTAGCTCTCATCATTGACCACCTCTTTACTATCCTTTATGATATGGTGTTGGTTAACTAGGTGACAAGGTTCCTAATCCCCAGTGACAAGTGATAGCATTCCCACTCTACCTTAAGTCAGGGGCTCATCCTCATCAGTTTAATGGTCCACCAATCACTGCATGGCTTCTGCTACTTCTTAGAAAAGTGTCACAAATGTCTTACTCTCTGCCTCAAGTACCTTGGTGTCATGTTGAGACCTATTTCACTGGGGTGATGCAGGTGGTCCTAAGCACACAAAACAATAAACATTGAGGTGATCAGGCTCAATACTCATGCAAAGTGAGCTAGTTATTATGGCACATGCCTCCAAGCGTCATGTATATCTATCCTCAGTTTATCACAAAGACAAGACTTAAACATCAACACCGTCTTTAACGTAATTCGCTTCAGAGCATGCATCAAATTTAGAATATCCTTAGGCTTAGAGAGATAGAGAAAGCCTACCTAGAATCAAAATGTAACACCCTTAACTTCAACACAATATGCCTGGGCGCATGATGGTTAATCATTAGTTGTTACTCTTCGTCTCAGAACTTTACTTGATTTTAAACTTAAAAATAAGTCTATGGAAATATGACCCATTTTTTCTATTTGAAAGACCAAACTATGAGCCGTCACGTATAAGTTCTAATATAAATCTTCATCATATAATACTAATAATAGTACACATCATTAGCATATTCTTAACCATCCATCACATAGCATACATACAAATCACAATAAAGTATAACATTGTTAGACTGAGAAGACAACATCGTATCATAACATCACTTTTAAATATCATGTTAAATAATAATAATAATAATAATAATAATAATAATAATAATAATAATGAGAAATATTCCAAGTAAGTCTAATACCATGACAATTATCAGCCCACCTATAGAGGTTGAAAATACAATAATTCAAATGCTAAGCATAAATATGATGTAGCTAAACCCTTTGTGGGTGCATGTCTACTAGAAACTAAGTTATGAGCGTGTATGAAGACGAGACAACTCCTAGGTGCTGTAAACCGAAAGGGTTTTATTCTCCATTCCCGTTACGCATACTCAATCTAGCCATAGTGCAACTCCTATGCCAGCATCTCAAGGAAATACCGGACATCGCCATCCAACCTTATCTAAAGACGAAGGTGGAAAGAAAAATAAAGAGTAAGAAACTTATATAAGAATCTTAGTAGGGTTTCCATCCTTTACACACGTGTCATCATCATTGTCCCCAGGTACCTCGGGTTTCATTATGAAAATGATGGACATAAATGAAGTTCATTTATTAAGTTCCAAATACCATTAGCCGAGGCCCGTATCTTTTAGCATGGATCTTAATGTCATGGATACACTATACCACATTATGAATGCATGTCAATACCTTATGTAAAATTCCAAGTAAATAGACATAATATAGAAGCATAAGGAAAATATCCAACTATGGCACACAACTTCCTCTTTTTTTCTTTCTTTAGGTGACTTAGCTTCCTTAATCTTTCTTTCATGGGGCCACCCTAATATTCTGTACCTCTTAAGAGTTCTAAGATTATGAGCTCATACCTAACTAGTCCTCACTAGTTTACACTTATCCTTTCGATAAGTAAATTCTTGAACTCCAGAGTACAGGTTAGGAGGCATTGGATCACTCTCCGCTAGGCTTGGCCCATTCCGAAAAGATCAACTTCCTAGGATCACCTTTAGTTTGGACTAAAGCCAGAATACGGAAAGATAACCTTATGCCAGGCCTGGCCCAACCAAGGATAGTTTTGGGAGTGTATTATGCCACCTTTAATCTTAGTATGTTATTTAGAGTGCAAACATCAAGCATATAATCAGTATCATATTAACTTATCATTTAACATTTATGCTCATAAACTTCATAATTTTTTCATAATCCACAATTTGGCAGAAATCTAGCATGATGTAAGGCTGGGAATGAAGTTTCCCCAAATTTGCTCCATGTCATAAAATATATCAATGATGCATCTCAATTATTCAATCATAATCATAACATGCCACAAATCATCATGTCATTGATCACATAAGCATGCATCACAATTCTTTGCATATATCCATAAGCATGTTGCTCAATATCTCATAACAGTAAACATGCTCCTCCCAAGTGCCAAAGTAGAGGACCAGAGCTAGATAATGCATATGCATGCTCATCAATATATATATATATATATATATATATATATACTGTGTATACACACACACATACACAGTGCACTAAAGATCATCATAAAGTAATTAAATTATTATTCCCAAGTTATTAGTAATCACACTTTAATCCCAAACTGGTTAAGGTTGCAAGGTTTTCACCTTTTCTATCACCTAAGATTCCGATGTTTCTAAAACTTATCCTTAACATTATAGGTATTTCAGCATATTGACACACTTAAAATCATTATTGGCCTAGTTGAAACCCACTCAGCAAAGTTCATAATGTTAGTTTCAGGTATGACTTTTGAATTGCTCTTGCTAATCGGTTCAATCTAACACCTTGTAATTATTCTCCTTGACACTCAAGAGACCAAGAATAATAGTTTTCACTAATTTTTATTGTAACATCCCCTCCTGCTTTATGGATTGATGACCGTCCCCACAAACCAGAACGGGTATTCTCCGTGCTTATCCTCAATCACACGCTTCTTGGGAAAACTTCCTCAGAGGTCACCTATCCCAAAATTGCTCTAAGTCAAGCACGCTTAACTATGAAGTTCTTTAGTGATGGACTCCAGAAAAGAAGATGCATCTTATCCATAGGTAGTACTAATCAATTCATATAAGCCAGGTCCTAAGACTGTCTAGTCCCATAGCTGAAACCTCAGATCCCTCTTAGACCTGGTGTGTAATCGGTTCATTCATGTACCCCTCCGCTTAAAGGCCTTCTAAAGCAACTCCTTGTTCCATGCCTTCTTGCACTAGTAATCACTCCCTGCCTCGTCACCGGGCGTTATATTTATCCTCATAATAAGAGATTTGGCAAACTGTACAGTTTAGGCAATGTTTTAACAAATAACAAATTTGGAGTTCTAGAATTTATGTTTTTGACCCTTTCTAATTATCGGCTTTTCCTAGATGCTAAAAATAATTCTAACACTATTACTCATGATTTTTACACCTTTACACAATGGAAAACATTCTTTTATAGAATTAAAACGGGCTGAAATAGTAACCTTAATTTTCAATTTAAAAGTTCTAGAATTCACATATTTTATCCTTTCTAGTTACTAGTTTTTCTTTTAAATTATTTCAAGACATTGAAAACACATAAAACCTTTTTATCCTTTGAAAACATAAACAATAACCCTTAAAATAGTAGCAAAAATTAAAATTTCATCAATGAGGTTTTACACATAATAATCACATTTTTACAACCTTAAAATGGAATCACCATTTATATCTTTCAAAAATTTCAAGATATAAATTTTGAACCTTAAAATAAAATAAATTCATAAGTCTATCATCATCATGAGGCCAAAAAATATTGTCAAAGATGTCCATGGTCAAAATTTAGTTTAAGATACAAGGGCAAGTCTTTAGAGCTCTGAGATTTATGAATAACAAGAATCATGAAAATGCTATGCAATCTCATTTTTATTCTTTGTTATTATAAGGTGATGTCTTGGAAAATGAGATATGATGTGCAAGACTTGAAATATAAATATATGAATGCAAGTTTATTTTAAGTGTTTAAAGTTTAGGTGATAACTGAATATAAACATGAAATGCAATACTTGAAACTTAAACATGGAAATGCAAGTCCATTTCTTTATCTTTCAAGGTTTAAGGTGATGACTTGAAAATAAACATGATATGAAAGGCATTGAAATGTAAACATGAGAGATGCAAAAGCTTGAAACATAAACATGAAAGCAAGTCCATTTATTCCTTGCTAGACTCAACTTAAGACTTTAAAGAATAAAACCCTCAACCCCAATAATTTAATAAAATGGAAATGACCTTTAGAGTCCTTTAACACCATGGTTCCAAGAACCTTATTTCTGGACTCACCATCAAGCTCAATGAGGAATGGACAAGGAAAACAACTAGCATTTTATTTATCATATCCCTTTGAAACTGAAATCAAGTCTTAAGCTTAAAGGTCACACATATGATGACTCCACAACCATTATCTAGAAACACTCATCATCAAGCCATGGTCTCAAACATCAAAGAAAAATATTTCAAAGGAACTAATAAGTATTCTACATTTCGTTCTTTTAAAACCGAAAATGAACCAACGTTGGGCTTTGGAGATTTCACATGTATAAATGATTGCAAATCATCATTAAGAACCTCATCATAAACTATTGTCTTAGAACATCAAAAGAAGAAAAATATTTCAAAAGAACCAACAAGTATTCCATCTTATCTTCATTCTTAAAACCAAAAAAAGAAGCAAGACTTGGGCTTTAGAGGTCAAGCACATGGTGGTATCAACCCCCATCATCAAAATCTCCCATCATCAAGCCATGGTTTTTAACCATCCAACAACAATAAAACTGAAAAGAGAAGGAAGCAAATGAAAGTTCAAATGGAAATGGAAGGAAAGAAAATAGCAAAAACATAGCCTTCATCCATCATCAAATCGAAAATGAAAAAGAAACAGAGAAAACTTCAAACAAAATCCCTACCAATGATGTTTTCTTTCTTGCAAGATGAGAAGCTCTTGCTCTTATAAAAGGAAGAGAGAAAAAAATCTTCTCTTGGAGCGAAGGTAGTTTTCAACCAAGGGAAAAGGAAATGGCGGATATTGTTGGGTTCTTGGGATGGAAAAATTTATATGTCTTGGAGATGATCTATGATAGAGGTGAGGTGGTTTGAGGTGGAGAGGAGGTTGAAGATGGATGTTTCTGAAGGTGGAAGAGAGAAAATGAGAGCTTCAGTTGAGAGGATTCAGAGCACTTTTTGACACAAAGCTTTGGCCAAACAAAATGAGTGGTAAGAATGAGAGTGTTTATGTGTATATGAGAGTAAAAAAAATAAATCATGAGAGAAAGGAAAGGTATATGGTCGTTGGCCACTTTGGGGTTTAGGGGAAATTTTCATTTCATTTTGGGTGTGGGATTAGAATTTTCAGTAATTTTAATTAAGGAATAGGTTAGGAATTGGTACTTAAGGGTTAAGAGTTGTAATATGGTGATTAAGTTTTTTTAAGACAAGATTAAGGAGTGGTCTTGCACCTTTCTTGAAATAAGCATGATTAGTTTGAAATTCAAATGCCAACAAGTTTCCTAATTCTAGGGAAAAGGAGAGAGAAAATACTCTTCACTTTTTGACTTAAATAAGCATGATTAATTTGAAATTAAATGCCAACAAGTTTCCTAATTTTATGGAAAATGAGAGAGAAAAAATACTATCACTTTTTGACTTTCTTTATGTCTTAGAGCTTCTTTGATTAAGAATGGAAATTTGAAGTACCTTAAGCAATCTAGAGCCTTAATTAACCTCAAATAATTATTTAGACTCAAGATTAATAATTAAATTAATTATCTTTAATTAGAGCTTAATATTGCATTTATTTCATTAATTCTAATTGAGCTCATTTTGCACATACTAAGGGCAAAATGGTCTCATTACATAAAATTCTCCAAGACCTCTCGGACCTTTACAGATATCAAACATCCACTTTATAATTGACATTTTAACCTTTGGGTATAAGGGTAACCAACTTTACCAACGTTAATGTCGTAGAGTTGTGCTATTTGGTTTCGCAGCGCAAAACCAAAAACCATATTTCCAACTCTATGATCATTAACAACACATCTAATCCCCACTTTCAAACATTAAACTAACCCCTTGAGGATGGCCAAGGTTGGCTATCCTAAATTTGGTGAAAATGACCTGAGGGACATTTTGGTCATTTACACTCCAGGAAAAATTGGGGTTAAAGGGTAGCAGTAACGTGTAACATCCTAAAAATTATTTAAAAATTTATTGAGCTTTGTTGGTCGTAATCAAAAATTTGACAGTGTAGCAATGATGAGGATGGCCCAACGGATGTATTAAAAAAAAAAAATTTGGGCGGGGGTGAATAATAATGTTGTGGGCCCTATGGCCCGCCGGGACTTGCCAAAACCCTAGATTTGGGCCCTGAGGTGCCCGAAATTAGGAAAATATGGGAATAAGGTTAAAATAGGTGGGAATGATAATTTTTATATTTAGAATTAATTTCGGGTAATATAAGTTCAATCAAGTAAATCTTTACCACGTTCGGTGGAGTCTCAATATCACTTTCTTACACCAATGAAAGTTTGCAGTGCATGTTTGCCACCTAAGGAGGACAAGTGTGTGGCTTGAGATGTGCCACACCATTACACCTTTATGACTAACCAATAGAAATTGCACAAAATTATAATAATTACTTTAAAAACTTTTTAAATGGGAATTATGTGTACTTATCTTAACATAAAGAAAAATAAAATTCTTGCCATTTCTCTTCCTAAAAGTTTATAGCCAACATTTTGATTAGCCATCTTTACTTCTTCTTCCTTCAAAAATCAAATCCCTAGCTTGAAGAACTCTAAGTTTCATCCAAAAAAAAAAAAACTCAGTAACCAAAAGCTTAATCTACATACTCCCTTTGTGATTCAAATCAATTCCTTACTCTAAAACCCTTACCTCATCATAGCATCAAGTTAGCTGTTATTTCCAAGTATTATTAAGAGGATTGAGAGAGGGTTAGATCAAGAAATTAGTGGAAAATCCTTAAGCAAAGTGAAGAATAAGAGTTTAAGATTCAAAGAACCAGTAGGGTTTTTCTTTGCCTTTTCTCTTGAAATTTATTCTGATGATTTTATGATTTAGTTAGGTCTGAAATTTTTAGTATTGATGCATAATATGTTGATATTGATGTGTTAATTTTGGTGAGTGGCTTGATGTTGGGAAAAGTTAGTTTGGTCAAAGGATGTAGAGTGATGCTTGGATTTCGGGTTTCTTCCAGGGTAGTATATTAATCATGATTTTTCTTCAGCATATTGTCTAGACATTTTTCGTGAGCTGAAAAAAATATATGTTCAAGCTAACATCTTGGACTACTCCACAAATTTTCTTGAGCTCTGAATTTTGAATCTAAATGCCTTAAAAAAATCAAAATAAATGGTTTCCATGCCTGCTGGACTATTGGAACTAACTGTGATTTTTGGTGATTTTTTAACATAGTAAATTATTGATTTTTTCTTGAAATTTTTACAGGGTGTTGATAACATCTTGAAGGGTAACTATGATTTTTATTTTGAATTAATTCAATCATTTGCTAAGGTTAAAAATTATGATATTTCAATTCTGAGTTGAGGTTAAGTGGTCTCTGACCACGAAATTGTCTAATTTTTATAGTAAGTTAGAGAACCCTTTTTCCTCTGAAATTTTTATGGAAACTTGTGGACATATTGAAGTATGGTTGAGAATTTTTATAGCCTCTGAATTGATTTTTTGATGTGCAAATAAATTGCACTATGAATATGTGAAATTGTTCCATTATGCAAAAAATAAATTGATGCTTGAATTGATGAAATAATGGCATCTTGTACTCGTATGGCATGACACCAAGAATATGAATATGTATAATTGAGCATGTGGACTTATTGATGAGGTTATGCACACATAGATATGAATGCTTGTTAAATTTACGCATATGTGAAAGGAAAACATAAGATTTATAATTCTTAAGCTGGAGAAGAAAATCCGGAACTGGGAAAAGTGACACTGACTACCCTTGAATTAATTACTGGGAAAGTAAACCTGACTAGGAATAAATTATGTAGAACTGGAGAAAGTAAATCCAAATAATCATGTATCAGAATGAACTTTTAAATCCTGAAAATGCAATCTATTACCCTAAAGTGGTCCTTTATCTTAAGTGCTAAGTGAGGAATTCTAGTATCAATATTGAGGCCAATATGTTAAGTTGTGAATTTAGCGGTATGGGTTTATATAATGTAAAGATAATGATATGTGATTGAACAATAAAAGCTACCCACTTCGAAATGATGATTTTAGAACTTTAAAATGAATACTTAACATATACTATATGATCACATTTCTTGATAAACCGAAATAGCTGGGACGATGATGACATTATGATTATGTATTTTCGGATACATTTACTAGAATTTCAAAATTATCTCACCCTGCTTGTTTGTGTTTTTAAATATCGTCTCCAAGTGGATTCCAGAAGATAGTGAAGCAGCTACAAGAAAGACTCCTATAGTTTAGTTGTGGGAACTCGTATCTTTTGTACATAGTTATGCATATATGTATGTCTCTGATGTCATAAAAACCCTATGTAAAGATAAAGCTCATAGAAGAGCTTCCTGTTGTACTCAACTTGTGTATTAAATAAATACGTTATTTCTTTGCAATATAGTTTGAAAGAACACAAGATTCATTAATTACGTGTTTGAAGTCGATTCTTGCTATTGATAATAAGAAAGAGATCCACAAGTCTATAAGTAACAACTCTCGAGCTACGATGCCATGACTTAAGGATGAGGTCATACTTGGGAGGATGTTACATATCCAGAATTTTATTCTTTGAGTACAAATGACCAAAATTCCTTGAGGTCATTTTTCCTATTAAAGGGAAGCCGATCGGCAATCCTTGAATGGGTCAACTCAATGTTTGGGGGTTATAACTATTATGTTTGATATTCAGAGGTAAAAATCTTGTTACTAAACTTTAAGCTTCAAAATGACCAAAATTTCCACTGCCGTGTTCTACGCGGGTGAAGGTGTGTTTAGCCAGGAACTTCAGGAAGTTTGGAATGATGTTTATAAGTGATATTTGATGTTTAGTTAGGCCCAGAAAGTCCCGCCGCAGTTAGTGGAAAATTACCATTTTGCCCTTAGAACGTGTTGAGTGAGTCTAATGACATAATTAAGTAAACCTAAGCAATATTAGGATCTAATCAAAAATTAATTTATTTCGATAATTAATCTAAAGTTAAAATAATTTATTAAGGTTAATTAGAATCTAAGATTGCTTAGTTAAACTCTAATTACATTCTTTAATTCAAGATTCCTAGTCATGGAATCTTGAATAGTGTATTTTCTCTCCAATTCCTTAAATTAAGGAATTGTGCTCATACCTCATTTGACTAAACAGAATGATTTTAAATTGTTAATCTAGTAAGATTACCCTCCTAATCAAGTCTTAACAACCATTAATTAGCCAATTACCTCACCTAAACACTTTCTTACAAACTCCTAATCAAAACCTTAATCAAAGAAACACCTAAACACATCACTAAAACACAATTACATGAACAAATCTCCTCCCCCTTTGGGTGCCAAACTGGTCGAATACATGGCCTCAAAGGAGTGTCACATGTTATTTTAATTCTCACTCAAAGACCATACCTCGGCCATACCTAGCCATGCTTTCAACCATGCTTCCATGCCTAGCCCATGCCAATCAAAGAGATATTTTCTTCTCTCTTTGGCCATGAAGGCCGTCGGCCTTCTCCCCCTTTGTGCAGCCTCCATGCAAAATTTCTATAAATACCAAGCTTGGAAGAACTTGGTTACACTTTAGATCATTTGCCAAGTTTAGTTTTCTTGCACTTCCTTGCTTTATCTCTCAAATTTCTCTTCATCTTGTTCATCTTCTTCTTCCTCTCAAAGAACTTTGCCACCACCACAAACAATCATAAACCACCATTCCCTCACCTTAAACCACCTCTTAAACACTCAAACTTTCCATTTTTTAGCTTAGAAACTCAAGGAAAAATCATCTTCCTTGAGCTTCCTTGTGGCAAACACACATCCACATCAGAGAAGATTTTGTTTCTCAATCCTTCAAGAACTCAAGCTTTCCTTCATTTCTTCAAAGACTTCCTTTGGTAGGGGTTTTGTTTCAAGTTTTACTTGTTTTCCTCAAGAAAAGTTCTAGTTT